>JBBPBP010000721.1:23430-50045 GCA_037974735.1 Cicer chorassanicum
TCCAATAAGTGATTTTCTGTCATTGGTTGAACATTTAGGTCATTATTGTCCTCCAAATGCTTATTCTCATCCAATTAGGGTTTTTAACCAATCTTCTGCATCCAATAAGTGATTTTGTGTCACTGGTTGAACATTTAGGTCATTTTCGTCCTCCCAAGGGTTATTCTAATCCAATTAGGGTTTTTAACCAATCTTGTGCATCCAATAAGTGATTTTGTGTCATTGGTTGAACATTTAGGTCATTTTCGTCATCCCAAGGCTTATTCTCATCAAATTAGGGTTTTTAATCAATCTTGTGCATCCAATAAGTACGTTTGTGTCATTGGTTGAAAATTTAGGTCATTTTCGTCCTCCAAAAGCATATTCTCATCCAATTAGGGTTTTTAACCAGTCTTGTGCATCCAATAAGTGATTTTGTGTCATTGGTTGAACATTTAGGTCATTTTTGTCATCCCAAGGCTTATTCTCATCAAATTAGGGTTTTTAATCAATCTTGTGCATCCAATAAGTACATTTGTGTCATTGGTTGAAAATTTAGGTCATTTTCGTCCTCCAAAAGCATATTCTCATCCAATTAGGGTTTTTAACCAATCTTGTGCTTCCAATAAGTGATTTTGTGTCATTGGTTGAACATTTAGGTCATTTTTGTCCTCCAAATGCTTATTCTCATCCAATTAGGGTTTTTAACCAATCTTGTGCATCCAATAAGTGATTTTGTGTCATTGGTTGAACATTTAGGTCATTATTGTCCTCCAAATGCTTATTCTCATCCAGTTAGGGTTTTTAACCAATCTTCTGCATCCAATAAGTGATTTTGTGTCACTGGTTGAACATTTAGGTCATTTTCGTCCTCCCAAGGGTTATTCTAATCCAATTAGGGTTTTTAACCAATCTTGTGCATCCAATAAGTGATTTTGTGTCATTGGTTGAACATTTAGGTCATTTTTGTCCTCCAAATGCTTATTCTAATCCAATTAGGGTTTTTAACCAATCTTGTGCATCCAATAAGTGATTTTGTGTCATTGGTTGAACATTTAGGTCATTTTTGTCCTCTAAATGCTTATTCTCATCCAATTAGGGTTTTTAACCAATCTTGTGCATCCAATAAGTGATTTTGTGTCATTGGTTTAACATTTACGTCATTTTCGTCCTCCCAATGCTTATTCTAATCCAATTACGGTTTTTAACCAATCATGTGCATCTAATAAGTGATTTTGTGTCATTGGTTGAACATTTAGGTCATTTTCGTCCTCCCAAGGCTTATTCTCATCCAATTAGGGTTTTTAACCAATCTTGTCCATCCAATAAGTGATTTTGTGTCATTGGTTGAACATTTAGGTCATTTTCGTCCTCCTTAGGCTTATTCTAATCCAATTAGAATTTTTAACCAATCTTGTGCATCCAATAAGTGATTTTGTGTCATTGGTTGAACATTTAGGTCATTTTCGTCCCCATAGCCTTATTCTCATCCAATTAGGGTTTCTAACCAATCTTGTGCATCCAATAAGTACGTTTGTTTAATTGGTTGAACATTTAGGTCATTTTCGTCCTCCCTAGGCTTATTCTCATCCAATTAGGGGTTTTAACCAATCTTGTGCATCCAATAAGTGATTTTGTGTCATTGGTTGAACATTTAGGTCAATTTCGTCCTCCTTAGGCTTATTCTCATCCAATTAGGGTTTTTGACCAATCTTGTGCATCCAATAAGTGATTTTGTGTCAAGTTGAACATTTAGGTCATTTTTGTCCTCCAAATGCTTATTCTCATCCAATTAGGTTTTTTAACCAATCTTGTGCATCCAATAAGTGATTTTGTGTCATTGGTTGAACATTTAGGTCATTTTCGTACTCCCAAGGCATATTCTAATCCAATTAGGGTTTTTAACCAATCTTGTGCATCCAATAAGTGATTTTGTGTCATTGGTTGAACATTTAGGTCATTATTGTCCTCCAAATGCTTATTCTCATCCAATTAGGGTTTTTAACCAATCTTGTGCATCCAATAAGTGATTTTGTGTCATTGGTTGAACATTTAGGTCATTTTTGTCCTCCAAATGCTTATTCTAATCCAATTAGGGTTTTTAACCAATCTTGTGCATCCAATAAGTGATTTTGTGTCATTGGTTGAACATTTAGGTCATTTTTGTCCTCCAAATGCTTATTCTCATCCAATTAGGGTTTTTAACCAATCTTGTGCATCCAATAAGTGATTTTGTGTCATTGGTTTAACATTTACGTCATTTTCGTCCTCCCAAGGCTTATTCTAATCCAATTACGGTTTTTAACCAATCATGTGCATCTAATAAGTGATTTTGTGTCATTGGTTGAACATTTAGGTCATTTTCGTCCTCCCAAGGCTTATTCTCATCCAATTAGGGTTTTTAACCAATCTTGTGCATCCAATAAGTGATTTTGTGTCATTGGTTGAACATTTAGGTCATTTTCGTCCTCCCTAGGCTTATTCTCGTCCAAATAGGGTTTTTAACCAATCTTGTGCATCCAATAAGTACATTTGTGTTATTGGTTGAATATTTAGGTCATTTTCGTCCTCCCTAGGCTTATTCTCGTCCAATTAGGGTTTTTACCCAATCTTGTGCATCCAATAAGTGATTTTGTGTCATTGGTTGAACATTTAGGTCATTTTCGTCCTCCCAAGGCTTATTCTCGTCCAATTAGGCGTTTTAACCAATCTTGTGCATCCAATAAGTGATTTTGTGTCATTGGTTGAACATTTAGGTCATTTTCGTCCTCCCAAGGCTTATTCTCGTCCAATTAGGGTTTTTAACCAATCTTGTGCATCCAATAAGTGATTTTGTGTCATTGGTTGAACATTTAGATTATTTTCGTCCTCCCTAGGCTTATTCTCGTGCAATTAGGGGTTTTAACCAATCTTGTGCATCCAATAAGTACATTTGTGTCATTGGTTGAACATTTAGGTCATTTTCGTCCTCCTAAGGCTTATTCTCGTCCAATTAGGGTTTTTAACCAATCTTGTGCATCCAATAAGTGATTTTGTGTCATTGGTT
Source organism: Cicer chorassanicum (assembly GCA_037974735.1). Classification (NCBI taxonomy): domain Eukaryota; kingdom Viridiplantae; phylum Streptophyta; class Magnoliopsida; order Fabales; family Fabaceae; genus Cicer; species Cicer chorassanicum. Next base: position 26,456 of record JBBPBP010000721.1, read on the forward strand.
GAACATTTAGGTCATTTTCGTCCTCCCTAGGCTTATTCTCATCCAATTAGGGTTTTTAACCAATCTTGTGCATCCAATTAGTGATTTTGTGTCATTGGTTGAACATTTAGGTCATTTTTGTCCTCCAAATGCTTATTCTCATCCAATTAGGGTTTTTAACCAATCTTGTGCATCCAATAAGTGATTTTGTGTCATTGGTTGAACATTTAGGTCATTTTTGTCCTCTAAATGCTTATTCTCATCCAATTAGGGTTTTTAAACCAATCTTGTGCATCCAATAAGTGATTTTGTGTCATTGGTTTAACATTTACGTCATTTTCGTTCTCCCAATGCTTATTCTAATCCAATTACGGTTTTTAACCAATCATGTGCATCTAATAAGTGATTTTGTGTCATTGGTTGAACATTTAGGTCATTTTCGTCCTCCCAAGGCTTATTCTCATCCAATTAGGGTTTTTAACCAATCTTGTCCATCCAATAAGTGATTTTGTGTCATTGGTTGAACATTTAGGTCATTTTCGTCCTCCTTAGGCTTATTCTCATCCAATTAGGGTTTTTAACCAATCTTGTGCATCCAATAAGTGATTTTGTGTCATTGGTTGAACATTTAGGTCATTTTCGTCCCCATAGCCTTATTCTCATCCAATTAGGGTTTCTAACCAATCTTGTGCATCCAATAAGTACGTTTGTGTCATTGGTTGAACATTTAGGTCATTTTCGTCCTCCAAAAGCATATTCTCATCCAATTAGGGTTTTTAACCAATCTTGTGCATCCAATAAGTGATTTTGTGTCATTGGTTGAACATTTACGTCATTTTCGTCCTCCCAAGGCTTATCCTTATCCAATTAGGGTTTTTAACCAATCTTGTGCATCCAATAAGTGATTTTGTGTCATTGGTTAAACATTTAGGTCATTTTTGTCCTTCCTAGGTTTATTCTCATCCAATTAGGGTTTTTAACCAATCTTGTGCATCCAATAAGTACGTTTGTGTCATTGGTTGAACATTTAGGTAATTTTCGACCTCCAAAAGCTTATTCTCTTCCAATTAGGGTTTTTAACCAATCTTGTGCATCCAATAAGTGATTTTGTGTCATTGGTTGAACATTTAGGTCATTTTCGTCCTCCTTAGGCTTATTCTCATCCAATTAGGGTTTTTAACCAATCTTGTGCATCCAATAAGTGATTTTGTGTCATTGGTTGAACATTTAGGTCATTTTTGTCCTCCAAATGCTTATTCTAATCCAATTAGGGTTTTTAACCAATCTTGTGCATCCAATAAGTGATTTTGTGTCATTGGTTAAACATTTAGGTCATTTTTGTCCTTCCTAGGTTTATTCTCATCCAATTAGGGTTTTTAACCAATCTTGTGCATCCAATAAGTACGTTTGTGTCATTGGTTGAACATTTAGGTCATTTTCGACCTCCAAAAGATTATTCTCTTCCAATTAGGGTTTTTAACCAATCTTGTGCATCCAATAAGTGATTTTGTGTCATTGGTTGAACATTTAGGTCATTTTCGTCCTCCTTAGGCTTATTCTCATCCAATTAGGGTTTTTAACCAATCTTGTGCATCCAATAAGTGATTTTGTGTCATTGGTTGAACATTTAGGTCATTTTCGTTCTCCTTAGGCTTATTCTCACCCAATTAGGGTTTTTAACCAATCTTGTGCATCCAATAAGTGATTTTGTGTCATTGGTTAAACATTTAGGTCATTTTTGTCCTTCCTAGGTTTATTCTCATCCAATTAGGGTTTTTAACCAAACTTGTGCATCCAATAAGTACGTTTGTGTCATTGGTTGAACATTTAGGTCATTTTCGACCTCCAAAAGCTTATTCTCTTCCAATTAGGGTTTTTAACCAATCTTGTGCATCCAATAAGTGATTTTGTGTCATTGGTTGAACATTTAGGTCATTTTCGTCCTCCTTAAGCTTATTCTCATCCAATTAGGGTTTTTAACCAATCTTGTGCATCCAATAAGTGATTTTGTGTCATTGGTTGAACATTTAGGTCATTTTTGTCCTCCAAATGCTTATTCTAATCCAATTAGGGTTTTTAACCAATCTTGTGCATCCAATAAGTGATTTTGTGTCATTGGTTGAACATTTAGGTCATTTTTGTCCTCTAAATGCTTATTCTCATCCAATTAGGGTTTTTAACCAATCTTGTGCATCCAATAAGTGATTTTGTGTCATTGGTTTAACATTTACGTCATTTTCGTCCTCCAAAGGCTTATTCTAATCCAATTACGGTTTTTAACCAATCATGTGCATCTAATAAGTGATTTTGTGTCATTGGTTGAACATTTAGGTCATTTTCGTCCTCCCAAGGCTTATTCTCATCCAATTAGGGTTTTTAAGCAATCTTGTCCATCCAATAAGTGATTTTGTGTCATTGGTTGAACATTTAGGTCATTTTCGTCCTCCTTAGGCTTATTCTCATCCAATTAGAATTTTTAACCAATCTTGTGCATCCAATAAGTGATTTTGTGTCATTGGTTGAACATTTAGGTCATTTTCGTCCCCATAGCCTTATTCTCATCCAATTAGGGTTTCTAACCAATCTTGTGCATCCAATAAGTACGTTTGTTTAATTGGTTGAACATTTAGGTCATTTTCGTCCTCCAAAAGAATATTCTCATCCAATTAGGGTTTTTAACCAATCTTGTGCATCCAATAAGTGATTTTGTGTCATTGGTTGAACATTTACGTCATTTTCGTCCTCCCAAGGCTTATCCTTATCCAATTAGGGTTTTTAACCAATCTTGTGCATCCAATAAGTGATTTTGTGTCATTGGTTAAACATTTAGGTCATTTTTGTCCTTCCTAGGTTTATTCTCATCCAATTAGGGTTTTTAACCAATCTTGTGCATCCAATAAGTACGTTTGTGTCATTGGTTGAACATTTAGGTAATTTTCGACCTCCAAAAGCTTATTCTCTTCCAATTAGGGTTTTTAACCAATCTTGTGCATCCAATAAGTGATTTTGTGTCATTGGTTGAACATTTAGGTCATTTTCGTCCTCCTTAGGCTTATTCTCATCCAATTAGGGTTTTTAACCAATCTTGTGCATCCAATAAGTGATTTTGTGTCATTGGTTGAACATTTAGGTCATTTTTGTCCTCCAAATGCTTATTCTAATCCAATTAGGGTTTTTAACCAATCTTGTGCATCCAATAAGTGATTTTGTGTCATTGGTTAAACATTTAGGTCATTTTTGTCCTTCCTAGGTTTATTCTCATCCAATTAGGGTTTTTAACCAATCTTGTGCATCCAATAAGTACGTTTGTGTCATTGGTTGAACATTTAGGTCATTTTCGACCTCCAAAAGCTTATTCTCTTCCAATTAGGGTTTTTAACCAATCTTGTGCATCCAATAAGTGATTTTGTGTCATTGGTTGAACATTTAGGTCATTTTCGTCCTCCTTAGGCTTATTCTCATCCAATTAGGGTTTTTAACCAATCTTGTGCATCCAATAAGTGATTTTGTGTCATTGGTTGAACATTTAGGTCATTTTCGTCCCCATAGCCTTATTCTCATCCAATGAGGGTTTCTAACAAATCTTGTGCATCCAATAAGTACGTTTGTGTCATTGGTTGAACATTTAGGTCATTTTCGTCCTCCCTAGGCTTATTCTCATCCAATTAGGGGTTTTAACCAATCTTGTGCATCCAATAAGTGATTTTGTGTCATTGGTTGAACATTTAGGTCAATTTCGTCCTCCTTAGGCTTATTCTCATCCAATTAGGGTTTTTGACCAATCTTGTGCATCCAATAAGTGATTTTGTGTCAAGTTGAACATTTAGGTCATTTTTGTCCTCCAAATGCTTATTCTCATCCAATTAGGTTTTTTAACCAATCTTGTGCATCCAATAAGTGATTTTGTGTCATTGGTTGAACATTTAGGTCATTTTCGTACTCCCAAGGCATATTCTAATCCAATTAGGGTTTTTAACCAATCTTGTGCATCCAATAAGTGATTTTGTGTCATTGGTTGAACATTTAGGTCATTATTGTCCTCCAAATGCTTATTCTCATCCAATTAGGGTTTTTAACCAATCTTGTGCATCCAATAAGTGATTTTGTGTCATTGGTTGAACATTTAGGTCATTTTTGTCCTCCAAATGCTTATTCTAATCCAATTAGGGTTTTTAACCAATCTTGTGCATCCAATAAGTGATTTTGTGTCATTGGTTGAACATTTAGGTCATTTTTGTCCTCTAAATGCTTATTCTCATCCAATTAGGGTTTTTAACCAATCTTGTGCATCCAATAAGTGATTTTGTGTCATTGGTTTAACATTTACGTCATTTTCGTCCTCCAAAGGCTTATTCTAATCCAATTACGGTTTTTAACCAATCATGTGCATCTAATAAGTGATTTTGTGTCATTGGTTGAACATTTAGGTCATTTTCGTCCTCCCAAGGCTTATTCTCATCCAATTAGGGTTTTTAACCAATCTTGTCCATCCAATAAGTGATTTTGTGTCATTGGTTGAACATTTAGGTCATTTTCGTCCTCCTTAGGCTTATTCTCATCCAATTAGGGTTTTTAACCAATCTTGTGCATCCAATAAGTGATTTTGTGTCATTGGTTGAACATTTAGGTCATTTTCGTCCCCATAGCCTTATTCTCATCCAATTAGGGTTTCTAACCAATCTTGTGCATCCAATAAGTACGTTTGTGTCATTGGTTGAACATTTAGGTCATTTTCGTCCTCCAAAAGCATATTCTCATCCAATTAGGGTTTTTAACCAATCTTGTGCATCAAATAAGTACGTTTGTGTCATTGGTTGAACATTTAGGTCATTTTCGTCCCCCTAGCCATATTCTCATCCAATTAGGGTTTCAAACCAATCTTGTGCATCCAATAAGTGATTTTGTGTCATTGGTTGAACATTTACGTCATTTTCGTCCTCCCAAGGCTTATCCTAATCCAATTAGGGTTTTTAACCAATCTTGTGCATCCAATAAGTGATTTTGTGTCATTGGTTGAACATTTAGGTCATTTTCGTCCTCCTTAGGCTTATTCTCACCCAATTAGGGTTTTTAACCAATCTTGTGCATCCAATAAGTGATTTTGTGTCATTGGTTGAACATTTAGGTCATTTTCGTCCTCCCTAGGCTTATTCTCATCCAATTAGGGTTTTTAACCAATCTTGTGCATCCAATAAGTGCGTTTGTGTCATTGGTTGAACATTTAGGTCATTTTCGTCCTCCCTAGGCTTATTCTCATCCAATTAGGGTTTTTAACCAATCTTGTGCATCCAATAAGTGATTTTGTGTCATTGGTTGAACATTTAGGTCATTTTCGACCTTTAAAAGCTTATTCTCATCCAATTAGGGTTTCTAACCAATCTTGTGCATCCAATAAGTGATTTTGTGTCATTGGTTGAACATTTAGGTCATTTTCGTCCTCCTTAGGCTTATTCTCATCCAATTAGGGTTTTTAACCAATCTTGTGCATCCAATAAGTGATTTTGTGTCATTGGTTGAACATTTAGGTCATTTTCGTCCTCCCTAGGCTTATTCTCATCCAATTAGGGTTTTTAACCAATCTTGTGCATCCAATAAGTGATTTGGTGTCATTGGTTGAACATTTACGTCATTTTCGTCCTCCCAAGGCTTATCCTAATCCAATTAGGGTTTTTAACCAATCTTGTGCATCCAATAAGTGATTTTGTGTCATTGGTTGAACATTTAGGTCATTTTCGTCCTCCTTAGGCTTATTCTCATCCAATTAGGATTTTTAACCAATCTTGTGCATCCAATAAGTGATTTTGTGTCATTGGTTGAACATTTAGGTCATTTTCGACCTTTAAAAGCTTATTCTCATCCAATTAGGGTTTTTAACCAATCTTGTGCATCCAATAAGTGATTTTGTGTCATTGGTTGAACATTTAGGTCATTTTCGTCCTCCTTAGGCTTATTCTCATCCAATTAGGGTTTTTAACCAATCTTGTGCATCCAATAAGTGATTTTGTGACATTGGTTGAACATTTAGGTCATTTTCGTTCTCCCTAGGCTTATTCTCATCCAATTAGGGTTTTTAACCAATCTTGTGCATCCAATAAGTGATTTTGTGTCATTGGTTGAACATTTAGGTCATTTTCGTCCTCCTTAGGCTTATTCTCATCCAATTAGGGTTTTTAACCAATCTTGTGCATCCAATAAGTGATTTTGTGTCATTGGTTGAACATTTAGGTCATTTTCGTTCTCCTTAGGCTTATTCTCACCCAATTAGGGTTTTTAACCAATCTTGTGCATCCAATAAGTGATTTTGTGTCATTGGTTAAACATTTAGGTCATTTTTGTCCTTCCTAGGTTTATTCTCATCCAATTAGGGTTTTTAACCAAACTTGTGCATCCAATAAGTACGTTTGTGTCATTGGTTGAACATTTAGGTCATTTTCGACCTCCAAAAGCTTATTCTCTTCCAATTAGGGTTTTTAACCAATCTTGTGCATCCAATAAGTGATTTTGTGTCATTGGTTGAACATTTAGGTCATTTTCGTCCTCCTTAAGCTTATTCTCATCCAATTAGGGTTTTTAACCAATCTTGTGCATCCAATAAGTGATTTTGTGTCATTGGTTGAACATTTAGGTCATTTTTGTCCTCCAAATGCTTATTCTAATCCAATTAGGGTTTTTAACCAATCTTGTGCATCCAATAAGTGATTTTGTGTCATTGGTTGAACATTTAGGTCATTTTTGTCCTCTAAATGCTTATTCTCATCCAATTAGGGTTTTTAACCAATCTTGTGCATCCAATAAGTGATTTTGTGTCATTGGTTTAACATTTACGTCATTTTCGTCCTCCCAAGGCTTATTCTAATCCAATTACGGTTTTTAACCAATCATGTGCATCTTATAAGTGATTTTGTGTCATTGGTTGAACATTTAGGTCATTTTCGTCCTCCTTAGGCTTATTCTCATCCAATTAGGGTTTTTAACCAATCTTGTGCATCCAATAAGTGATTTTGTGTCATTGGTTGAACATTTAGGTCATTTTCGTCCCCATAGCCTTATTCTCATCCATTTACGGTTTCTAACCAATCTTGTGCATCCAATAAGTACGTTTGTTTAATTGGTTGAACATTTAGGTCATTTTCGTCCTCCAAAAGCATATTCTCATCCAATTAGGGTTTTTAACCAATCTTGTGCATCCAATAAGTGATTTTGTGTCATTGGTTGAACATTTGCGTCATTTTCGTCCTCCCAAGGCTTATCCTTATCCAATTAGGGTTTTTAACCAATCTTGTGCATCCAATAAGTGATTTTGTGTCATTGGTTGAACATTTAGGTCATTTTCGTCCTTCTTAGGCTTATTCTCACCCAATTAGGGTTTTTAACCAATCTTGTGCATCCAATAAGTGATTTTGTGTCATTGGTTAAACATTTAGGTCATTTTTGTCCTTCCTAGGTTTATTCTCATCCAATTAGGGTTTTTAACCAATCTTGTGCATCCAATAAGTACGTTTGTGTCATTGGTTGAACATTTAGGTCATTTTCGACCTCCAAAAGATTATTCTCTTCCAATTAGGGTTTTTAACCAATCTTGTGCATCCAATAAGTGATTTTGTGTCATTGGTTGAACATTTAGGTCATTTTTGTCCTCCAAATGCTTATTCTAATCCAATTAGGGTTTTTAACCAATCTTGTGCATCCAATAAGTGATTTTGTGTCATTGGTTGAACATTTAGGTCATTTTTGTCCTCTAAATGCTTATTCTCATCCAATTTGGGTTTTTAACCAATCTTGTACATCCAATAAGTGATTTTGTGTCATTGGTTTAACATTTACGTCATTTTCGTCCTCCCAAGGCTTATTCTAATCCAATTACGGTTTTTAACCAATCATGTGCATCTAATAAGTGATTTTGTGTCATTGGTTGAACATTTAGGTCATTTTCGTCCTCCCAAGGCTTATTCTCATCCAATTAGGGTTTTTAACCAATCTTGTCCATCCAATAAGTGATTTTGTGTCATTGGTTGAACATTTAGGTCATTTTCGTCCTACTTAGGCTTATTCTCATCCAATTAGGGTTTTTAACCAATCTTGTGCATCCAATAAGTGATTTTGTGTCATTGGTTGAACATTTAGGTCATTTTCGTCCCCATAGCCTTATTCTCATCCAATTAGGGTTTCTAACCAATCTTGTGCATCCAATAAGTACGTTTGTTTAATTGGTTTAACATTTACGTCATTTTCGTCCTCCCAAGGCTTATTCTAATCCAATTACGGTTTTTAACCAATCATGTGCATCTAATAAGTGATTTTGTGTCATTGGTTGAACATTTAGGTCATTTTCGTCCTCCCAAGGCTTATTCTCATCCAATTAGGGTTTTTAACCAATCTTGTCCATCCAATAAGTGATTTTGTGTCATTGGTTGAACATTTAGGTCATTTTCGTCCCCATAGCCTTATTCTCATCCAATTAGGGTTTCTAACAAATCTTGTGCATCCAATAAGTACGTTTGTGTCATTGGTTGAACATTTAGGTCATTTTCGTCCTCCCAAGGGTTATTCTAATCCAATTAGGGTTTTTAACCAATCTTGTGCATCCAATAAGTGATTTTGTGTCATTGGTTGAACATTTAGGTCATTTTCGTCATCCCAAGGCTTATTCTCAACAAATTAGGGTTTTTAATCAATCTTGTGCATCCAATAAGTACGTTTGTGTCATTGGTTGAAAATTTAGGTCATTTTCGTCCTCCAAAAGCATATTCTCATCCAATTAGGGTTTTTAACCAGTCTTGTGCATCCAATAAGTGATTTTGTGTCATTGGTTGAACATTTAGGTCATTTTTGTCATCCCAAGGCTTATTCTCATCAAATTAGGGTTTTTAATCAATCTTGTGCATCCAATAAGTACGTTTGTGTCATTGGTTGAAAATTTAGGTCATTTTCGTCCTCCAAAAGCATATTCTCATCCAATTAGGGTTTTTAACCAATCTTGTGCTTCCAATAAGTGATTTTGTGTCATTGGTTGAACATTTAGGTCATTTTTGTCCTCCAAATGGCTATTCTCATCCAATTAGGGTTTTTAACCAATCTTGTGCATCCAATAAGTGATTTTGTGTCATTGGTTGAACATTTAGGTCATTATTGTCCTCCAAATGCTTATTCTCATCCAGTTAGGGTTTTTAACCAATCTTCTGCATCCAATAAGTGATTTTGTGTCACTGGTTGAACATTTAGGTCATTTTCGTCCTCCCAAGGGTTATTCTAATCCAATTAGGGTTTTTAACCAATCTTGTGCATCCAATAAGTGATTTTGTGTCATTGGTTGAACATTTAGGTCATTTTTGTCCTCCAAATGCTTATTCTAATCCAATTAGGGTTTTTAACCAATCTTGTGCATCCAATAAGTGATTTTGTGTCATTGGTTGAACATTTAGGTCATTTTTGTCCTCTAAATGCTTATTCTCATCCAATTAGGGTTTTTAACCAATCTTGTGCATCCAATAAGTGATTTTGTGTCATTGGTTTAACATTTACGTCATTTTCGTCCTCCCAAGGCTTATTCTAATCCAATTACGGTTTTTAACCAATCATGTGCATCTAATAAGTAATTTTGTGTCATTGGTTGAACATTTAGGTCATTTTCGTCCTCCCAAGGCTTATTCTCATCCAATTAGGGTTTTTAACCAATCTTGTCCATCCAATAAGTGATTTTGTGTCATTGGTTGAACATTTAGGTCATTTTCGTCCTCCTTAGGCTTATTCTCATCCAATTAGGGTTTTTAACCAATCTTGTGCATCCAATAAGTGATTTTGTGTCATTGGTTGAACATTTAGGTCATTTTCGTCCCCATAGCCTTATTCTCATCCAATTAGGGTTTCTAACCAATTTTGTGCATCCAATAAGTACGTTTGTTTAATTGGTTGAACATTTAGGTCATTTTCGTCCTCCAAAAGCATATTCTCATCCAATTAGGGTTTTTAACCAATCTTGTGCATCCAATAAGTGATTTTGTGTCATTGGTTGAACATTTAGGTCATTTTCGTTCTCCTTAGGCTTATTCTCACCCAATTAGGGTTTTTAACCAATCTTGTGCATCCAATAAGTGATTTTGTGTCATTGGTTAAACATTTAGGTCATTTTTGTCCTTCCTAGGTTTATTCTCATCCAATTAGGGTTTTTAACCAATCTTGTGCATCCAATAAGTACGTTTGTGTCATTGGTTGAACATATAGGTCATTTTCGACCTCCAAAAGCTTATTCTCTTCCAATTAGGGTTTTTAACCAATCTTGTGCATCCAATAAGTGATTTTGTGTCATTGGTTGAACATTTAGGTCATTTTCGTCCTCCTTAGGCTTATTCTCATCCAATTAGGGTTTTTAACCAATCTTGTGCATCCAATAAGTGATTTTGTGTCATTGCTTGAACATTTAGGTCATTTTCGTCCCCATAGCCTTATTCTCATCCAATGAGGGTTTCTAACAAATCTTGTGCATCCAATAAGTACGTTTGTGTCATTGGTTGAACATTTAGGTCATTTTCGTCCTCCCTAGGCTTATTCTCATCCAATTAGGGGTTTTAACCAATCTTGTGCATCCAATAAGTGATTTTGTGTCATTGGTTGAACATTTAGGTCAATTTCGTCCTCCTTAGGCTTATTCTCATCCAATTAGGGTTTTTGACCAATCTTGTGCATCCAATAAGTGATTTTGTGTCAAGTTGAACATTTAGGTCATTTTTGTCCTCCAAATGCTTATTCTCATCCAATTAGGGTTTTTAACCAATCTTGTGCATCCAATAAGTGATTTTGTGTCATTGGTTGAACATTTAGGTCATTTTCGTACTCCCAAGGCATATTCTAATCCAATTAGGGTTTTTAACCAATCTTGTGCATCCAATAAGTGATTTTGTGTCATTGGTTGAACATTTAGGTCATTATTGTCCTCCAAATGCTTATTCTCATCCAATTAGGGTTTTTAACCAATCTTGTGCATCCAATAAGTGATTTTGTGTCATTGGTTGAACATTTAGGTCATTTTTGTCCTCCAAATGCTTATTCTAATCCAATTAGGGTTTTTAACCAATCTTGTGCATCCAATAAGTGATTTTGTGTCATTGGTTGAACATTTAGGTCATTTTTGTCCTCTAAATGCTTATTCTCATCCAATTTGGGTTTTTAACCAATCTTGTACATCCAATAAGTGATTTTGTGTCATTGGTTTAACATTTACGTCATTTTCGTCCTCCCAAGGCTTATTCTAATCCAATTACGGTTTTTAACCAATCATGTGCATCTAATAAGTGATTTTGTGTCATTGGTTGAACATTTAGGTCATTTTCGTCCTCCCAAGGCTTATTCTCATCCAATTAGGGTTTTTAACCAATCTTGTCCATCCAATAAGTGATTTTGTGTCATTGGTTGAACATTTAGGTCATTTTCGTCCTCCCAAGGCTTATTCTCATCCAATTAGGGTTTTTAACCAATCTTGTCCATCCAATAAGTGATTTTGTGTCATTGGTTGAACATTTAGGTCATTTTCGTCCCCATAGCCTTATTCTCATCCAATTAGGGTTTCTAACAAATCTTGTGCATCCAATAAGTACGTTTGTGTCATTGGTTGAACATTTAGGTCATTTTCGTCCTCCCAAGGGTTATTCTAATCCAATTAGGGTTTTTAACCAATCTTGTGCATGCAATAAGTGATTTTGTGTCACTGGTTGAACATTTAGGTCATTTTCGTCCTCCCAAGGGTTATTCTAATCCAATTAGGGTTTTTAACCAATCTTGTGCATCCAATAAGTGATTTTGTGTCATTGGTTGAACATTTAGGTCATTTTTGTCCTCCAAATGCTTATTCTAATCCAATTACGGTTTTTAACCAATCTTGTGCATCCAATAAGTGATTTTGTGTCATTGGTTGAACATTTAGGTCATTTTTGTCCTCTAAATTCTTATTCTCATCCAATTAGGGTTTTTAACCAATCTTGTGCATCCAATAAGTGATTTTGTGTCATTGGTTTAACATTTACGTCATTTTCGTCCTCCCAAGGCTTATTCTAATCCAATTACGGTTTTTAGCCAATCATGTGCATCTAATAAGTGATTTTGTGTCATTGGTTGAACATTTAGGTCATTTTCGTCCTCCCAAGGCTTATTCTCATCCAATTAGGGTTTTTAACCAATCTTGTCCATCCAATAAGTGATTTTGTTTCATTGGTTGAACATTTAGGTCATTTTCGTCCTCCTTAGGCTTATTCTCATCCAATTAGGGTTTTTAACCAATCTTGTGCATCCAATAAGTGATTTTGTGCCATTGGTTGAACATTTAGGTCATTTTCGTCCCCATAGCCTTATTCTCATCCAATTAGGGTTTCTAACCAATCTTGTGCATCCAATAAGTACGTTTGTTTAATTGGTTGAACATTTAGGTCATTTTCGTCCTCCAAAAGCATATTCTCATCCAATTAGGGTTTTTAACCAATCTTGTGCATCCAATAAGTGATTTTGTGTCATTGGTTGAACATTTACGTCATTTTCGTCCTCCCAAGTCTTATCCTTATCCAATTAGGGTTTTTAACCAATCTTGTGCATCCAATAAGTGATTTTGTGTCATTGGTTGAACATTTAGGTCATTTTCGTCCTCCTTAGGCTTATTCTCACCCAATTAGGGTTTTTAACCAATCTTGTGCATCCAATAAGTGATTTTGTGTCATTGGTTAAACATTTAGGTCATTTTTGTCCTTCCTAGGTTTATTCTCATCCAATTAGGGTTTTTAACCAATCTTGTGCATCCAATAAGTACGTTTGTGTCATTGGTTGAACATTTAGGTCATTTTCGACCTCCAAAAGCTTATTCTCTTCCAATTAGGGTTTTTAACCAATCTTGTGCATCCAATAAGTGATTTTGTGTCATTGGTTGAACATTTAGGTCATTTTCGTCCTCCTTAGGCTTATTCTCATCCAATTAGGGTTTTTAACCAATCTTGTGCATCCAATAAGTGATTTTGTGTCATTGGTTGAACATTTAGGTCATTTTTGTCCTCCAAATGCTTATTCTAATCCAATTAGGGTTTTTAACCAATCTTGTGCATCCAATAAGTGATTTTGTGTCATTGGTTGAACATTTAGGTCATTTTTGTCCTCTAAATGCTTATTCTCATCCAATTAGGGTTTTTAACCAATCTTGTGCATCCAATAAGTGATTTTGTGTCATTGGTTTAACATTTACGTCATTTTCGTCCTCCCAAGGCTTATTCTAATCCAATTACGGTTTTTAACCAATCATGTGCATCTAATAAGTAATTTTGTGTCATTGGTTGAACATTTAGGTCATTTTCGTCCTCCCAAGGCTTATTCTCATCCAATTAGGGTTTTTAACCAATCTTGTCCATCCAATAAGTGATTTTGTGTCATTGGTTGAACATTTAGGTCATTTTCGTCCTCCTTAGGCTTATTCTCATCCAATTAGGGTTTTTAACCAATCTTGTGCATCCAATAAGTGATTTTGTGTCATTGGTTGAACATTTAGGTCATTTTCGTCCCCATTGCCTTATTCTCATCCAATTAGGGTTCTAACCAATCTTGTGCATCCAATAAGTACGTTTGTTTAATTGGTTGAACATTTAGGTCATTTTCGTCCTCCAAAAGCATATTCTCATCCAATTAGGGTTTTTAACCAATCTTGTGCATCCAATAAGTGATTTTGTGTCATTGGTTGAACATTTAGGTCATTTTCGTCCTCCTTAGGCTTATTCTCACCCAATTAGGGTTTTTAACCAATCTTGTGCATCCAATAAGTGATTTTGTGTCATTGGTTAAACATTTAGGTCATTTTTGTCCTTCCTAGGCTTATTCTCATCCAATTAGGGTTTTTAACCAATCTTGTGCATCCAATAAGTACGTTTGTGTCATTGGTTGAACATTTAGGTAGTTTTTGACCTCCAAAAGCTTATTCTCTTCCAATTAGGGTTTTTAACCAATCTTGTGCATCCAATAAGTGATTTTGTGTCATTGGTTGAACATTTAGGTCATTTTCGTCCTCCTTAGGCTTATTCTCATCCAATTAGGGTTTTTAACCAATCTTGTGCATCCAATAAGTGATTTTGTGTCATTGGTTGAACATTTAGGTCATTTTTGTCCTCCAAATGCTTATTCTAATCCAATTAGGGTTTTTAACCAATCTTGTGCATCCAATAAGTGATTTTGTGTCATTGGTTGAACATTTAGGTCAATTTTGTCCTCCTTAGGCTTATTCTCATCCAATTAGGGTTTTTGACCAAGCTTGTGCATCCAATAAGTGATTTTGTGTCAAGTTGAACATTTAGGTCATTTTTGTCCTCCAAATGCTTATTCTCATCCAATTAGGGTTTTTAACCAATCTTGTGCATCCAATAAGTGATTTTGTGTCATTGGTTGAACATTTAGGTCATTTTCGTACTCCCAAGGCATATTCTAATCCAATTAGGGTTTTTAACCAATCTTGTGCATCCAATAAGTGATTTTGTGTCATTGGTTGAACATTTAGGTCATTTTCGTCCTCCTTAGGCTTATTCTCACCCAATTAGGGTTTTTAACCAATCTTGTGCATCCAATAAGTGATTTTGTGTCATTGGTTAAACATTTAGGTCATTTTTGTCCTTCCTAGGTTTATTCTCATCCAATTAGGGTTTTTAACCAAACTTGTGCATCCAATAAGTACGTTTGTGTCATTGGTTGAACATTTAGGTCATTTTCGACCTCCAAAAGCTTATTCTCTTCCAATTAGGGTTTTTAACCAATCTTGTGCATCCAATAAGTGATTTTGTGTCATTGGTTGAACATTTAGGTCATTTTCGTCCTCCTTAGGCTTATTCTCATCCAATTAGGGTTTTTAACCAATCTTGTGCATCCAATAAGTGATTTTGTGTCATTGGTTGAACATTTAGGTCATTTTTGTCCTCCAAATGCTTATTCTAATCCAATTAGGGTTTTTAACCAATCTTGTGCATCCAATAAGTGATTTTGTGTCATTGGTTAAACATTTAGGTCATTTTTGTCCTTCCTAGGTTTATTCTCATCCAATTAGGGTTTTTAACCAATCTTGTGCATCCAATAAGTACGTTTGTGTCATTGGTTGAACATTTAGGTCATTTTCGACCTCCAAAAGCTTATTCTCTTCCAATTAGGGTTTTTAACCAATCTTGTGCATCCAATAAGTGATTTTGTGTCATTGGTTGAACATTTAGGTCATTTTCGTCCTCCTTAGGCTTATTCTCATCCAATTAGGGTTTTTAACCAATCTTGTGCATCCAATAAGTGATTTTGTGTCATTGGTTGAACATTTAGGTCATTTTCGACCTTTAAAAGCTTATTCTCATCCAATTAGGGTTTTTAACCAATCTTGTGCATCCAATAAGTGATTTTGTGTCATTGGTTGAACATTTAGGTCATTTTCGTCCTCCTTAGGCTTATTCTCATCCAATTAGGGTTTTTAACCAATCTTGTGCATCCAATAAGTGATTTTGTGACATTGGTTGAACATTTAGGTCATTTTCGTTCTCCCTAGGCTTATTCTCATCCAATTAGGGTTTTTAACCAATCTTGTGCATCCAATAAGTGATTTTGTGTCATTGGTTGAACATTTAGGTCATTTTCGTCCTCCTTAGGCTTATTCTCATCCAATTAGGGTTTTTAACCAATCTTGTGCATCCAATAAGTGATTTTGTGTCATTGGTTGAACATTTAGGTCATTTTCGTCCTCCCTAGGCTTATTCTCATCCAATTAGGATTTTTAACCAACCTTGAGCATCCAATAAGTACGTTTGTGTCATTGGTTGAACATTTAGGTCATTTTCGACCTTTAAAAGCTTATTCTCATCCAATTAGGGTTTTTAACCAATCTTGTGCATCCAATAAGTGATTTTGTGTCATTGGTTGAACATTTAGGTCATTTTTGTCCTCCAAATGCTTATTCTCATCCAATTAGGGTTTTTAACCAATCTTGTGCATCCAATAAGTGATTTTGTGTCATTGGTTGAACATTTAGGTCATTATTGTCCTCCAAATGCTTATTCTCATCCAATTAGGGTTTTTAACCAATCTTGTGCATCCAATAAGTGATTTTGTGTCATTGGTTGAACATTTAGGTCATTATTGTCCTCCAAATGCTTATTCTCATCCAATTAGGGTTTTTAACCAATCTTGTGCATCCAATAAGTGATTTTGTGTCATTGGTTGAACATTTACGTCATTTGCTTCCTCCCAAGGCTTATTCTCATCCAATAAGGGTTTTTAACCAATCTTGTGCATCCAATAAGTGATTTTGTGTCATTGGTTGAACATTTAGGTCATTTTTGTCATCCCTAGGCTTATTCTAACCTAATTAGGTTTTTTAACCAATCTTGTGCATCCAATAAGTGATTTTGTGTCATTGGTTGAACATTTACGTCATTTTCGTCCTCCCTAGGCTTATTCTCATCCAATTAGGGTTTTTAACCAATCTTGTGCATCCAATAAGTACGTTTGTGTCATTAGTTGAACATTTAGGTCATTTTCGTCTTTCAAAAGCATATTCTCATCCAATTAGGGTTTTTAACCAATCTTGTACATCCAATAAGTGATTTTGTGTCATTGGTTGAACATTTACGTCATTTTCGTCCTCCCAAGGCTTATCCTAATCCAATTAGGGTTTTTAACCAATCTTGTGCATCCAATAAGTGATTTTGTGTCATTGGTTGAACATTTAGGTCATTTTCGTCCTCCTTAGGCTTATTCTCATCCAATTAGGGTTTTTAACCAATCTTGTGCATCAAATAAGTACGTTTGTGTCATTGGTTGAACATTTAGGTCATTTTCGTCCTTCCTAGCCATATTCTCATCCAATTAGGGTTTCAAACCAATCTTGTGCATCCAATAAGTGATTTTGTGTCATTGGTTGAACATTTAGGTCATTTTTGTCCTCCAAATGCTTATTCTCATCCAATTAGGGTTTTTAACCAATCTTGTGCATCCAATAAGTGATTTTGAGTCATTGGTTGAACATTTAGGTCATTTTCGTCCTCCCAAGGCTTATTCTAATCCAATTAGGGTCTTTAACCAATCTTGTGTATCCAATAAGTGATTCCGTGTCATTGTTGAACATTTAGGTCATTTTGGTCCTCCAAATGCTTATTCTCATCCAATTAGGGTTTTTAACCAATCTTGTGCATCCAATAAGTGATTTTGTGTCATTGGTTGAACATTTAGGTCATTTTCGTACTCCCAAGGCTTATTCTAATCCAATTAGGGTTTTTAACCAATCTTGTGCATCCAATAAGTGATTTTGTGTCATTGGTTGAACATTTAGGTCATTATTGTCCTCCAAATGCTTATTCTCATCCAATTAGGGTTGTTAACCAATCTTGTGCATCCAATAAGTGATTTTGTGTCATTGGTTGAACATTTAGGTCATTTTCGTCCTCCTTAGGCTTATTCTAATCCAATTAGGGTTTTTAACCAATCTTGTGCATCCAATAAGTGATTTTGTGTCATTGGTTGAACATTTAGGTCATTTTCGTCCTCCCTAGGCTTATTCTCACCCAATTAGGGTTTTTAACCAATCTTGTGCATCCAATAAGTGATTTTGTGTCATTGGTTGAACATTTAGGTCATTTTTGTCCTTCCTAGGCTTATTCTCATCCAATTAGGGTTTTTAACCAATCTTGTGCATCACATAAGTACGTTTGTGTCATTGGTTGAACATTTTCGTCATTTTCGACCTCCAAAAGCTTATTCTCATCCAATTAGGGTTTTTAACCAATCTTGTGCATCCAATAAGTGATTTTGTGTCATTGGTTGAACATTTAGGTCATTTTCGTCCTCCTTAGGCTTATTCTCATCCAATTAGGGTTTTTAACCAATCTTGTGCATCAAATAAGTACGTTTGTGTCATTGGTTGAACATTTAGGTCATTTTCGTCCCCCCTAGCCATATTCTCATCCAATTAGGGTTTCAAACCAATCTTGTGCATCCAATAAGTGATTTTGTGTCATTGGTTGAACATTTAGGTCATTTTTGTCCTCCAAATGCTTATTCTCATCCAATTAGGGTTTTTAACCAATCTTGTGCATCCAATAAGTGATTTTGTGACATTGGTTGAACATTTAGGTCATTTTCGTCCTCCCTAGGCTTATTCTCATCCAATTAGGGTTTTTAACCAATCTTGTGCATCCAATAAGTGATTTTGTGTCATTGGTTGAACATTTAGGTCATTTTCGTCCTCCCAAGGCTTATTCTAATCCAATTAGGGTTTTTAACCAATCTTGTGCATCCAATAAGTGATTTTGTGTCATTGGTTGAACATTTAGGTCATTATTGTCCTCCAAATGCTTATTCTCATCCAATTAGGGTTTTTAACCAATCTTGTGCATCCAATAAGTGATTTTGTGTCATTGGTTAAACATTTAGGTCATTTTCGTCCTCCTTAGGCTTATTCTAATCCAATTACGGTTTTTAACCAATCTTGTGCATCCAATAAATGATTTTGTGTCATTGGTTGAACATTTAGGTCATTTTCGTCCTCCCTAGGCTTATTCTCACCCAATTAGGGTTTTTAACCAATCTTGTGCATCCAATATGTGATTTTGTGTCATTGGTTGAACATTTAGGTCATTTTTGTCCTTCCTAGGCTTATTCTCATCCAATTAGGGTTTTTAAATTAATCTTGTGCATCAAATAAGTACGTTTGTGTCATTGGTTGAACATTTACGTCATTTTCGACCTCCAAAAGCTTATTCTCATCCAATTAGGGTTTTTAACCAATCTTGTGCATCCAATAAGTGATTTTGTGTCATTGGTTGAACATTTAGGTCATTTTCGTCCTCCTTAGGCTTATTCTCATCCAATTAGGGTTTTTAACCAATCTTGTGAATCCAATAAGTGATTTTGTGGCATTGGTTGAACATTTAGGTCATTTTTGTCCTCCAAATGCTTATTCTAATCCAATTAGGGTTTTTAACCAATCTTGTGCATCCAATAAGTGATTTTGTGTCATTGGTTGAATATTTAGGTCATTTTTGTCCTCTAAATGCTTATTCTCATCCAATTAGGGTTTTTAACCAATCTTGTGCATCCAATAAGTGATTTTGTGTCATTGGTTGAACATTTAGGTCATTTTCGTCCCCATAGCCTTATTCTCATCCAATTAGGGTTTCTAACCAATCTTGTGCATCCAATAAGTACGTTTGTTTAATTGGTTGAACATTTAGGTCATTTTCGTCCTCCCTAGGCTTATTCTCATCCAATTAGGGGTTTTAACCAATCTTGTGCATCCAATAAGTGATTTTGTGTCATTGGTTGAACATTTAGGTCAATTTCGTCCTCCTTAGGCTTATTCTCATCCAATTAGGGTTTTTGACCAATCTTGTGCATCCAATAAGTGATTTTGTGTCAAGTTGAACATTTAGGTCATTTTTGTCCTCCAAATGCTTATTCTCATCCAATTAGGGTTTTTAACCAATCTTGTGCATCCAATTAGTGATTTTGTGTCATTGGTTGAACATTTAGGTCATTTTCGTACTCCCAAGGCATATTCTAATCCAATTAGGGTTTTTAACCAATCTTGTGCATCCAATAAGTGATTTTGTGTCATTGGTTGAACATTTAGGTCATTATTGTCCTCCAAATGCTTATTCTCATCCAATTAGGGTTTTTAACCAATCTGGTGCATCCAATAAGTGATTTTGTGTCATTGGTTGAACATTTAGGTCATTTTTGTCCTCCAAATGCTTATTCTCATCCAATTAGGGCTTTTAACCAATCTTGTGCATCCAATAAGTGATTTTGTGTCATTGGTTGAACATTTAGGTCATTTTTGTCCTCTAAATGCTTATTCTCATCCAATTAGGGTTTTTAACCAATCTTGTGCATCCAATAAGTGATTTTGTGTCATTGGTTTAACATTTACGTCATTTTCGTCCTCCCAAGGCTTATACTAATCCAATTACGGTTTTTAACCAATCATGTGCATCTAATAAGTGATTTTGTGTCATTGGTTGAACATTTAGGTAATTTTCGTCCTCCCAAGGCTTATTCTCATCCAATTAGGGTTTTTAACCAATCTTGTGCATCCAATAAGTGATTTTGTGTCATTGGTTGAACATTTAGGTCATTTTCGTCCTCCTTAGGCTTATTCTCATCCAATTAGGGTTTTTAACCAATCTTGTGCATCCAATAAGTGATTTTGTGTCATTGGTTGAACATTTAGGTCATTTTCGTTCTCCTTAGGCTTATTCTCACCCAATTAGGGTTTTTAACCAATCTTGTGCATCCAATAAGTGATTTTGTGTCATTGGTTAAACATTTAGGTCATTTTTGTCCTTCCTAGGTTTATTCTCATCCAATTAGGGTTTTTAACCAAACTTGTGCATCCAATAAGTACGTTTGTGTCATTGGTTGAACATTTAGGTCATTTTCGACCTCCAAAAGCTTATTCTCTTCCAATTAGGGTTTTTAACCAATCTTGTGCATCCAATAAGTGATTTTGTGTCATTGGTTGAACATTTAGGTCATTTTCGTCCTCCTTAAGCTTATTCTCATCCAATTAGGGTTTTTAACCAATCTTGTGCATCCAATAAGTGATTTTGTGTCATTGGTTGAACATTTAGGTCATTTTTGTCCTCCAAATGCTTATTCTAATCCAATTAGGGTTTTTAACCAATCTTGTGCATCCAATAAGTGATTTTGTGTCATTGGTTGAACATTTAGGTCATTTTTGTCCTCTAAATGCTTATTCTCATCCAATTAGGGTTTTTAACCAATCTTGTGCATCCAATAAGTGATTTTGTGTCATTGGTTTAACATTTACGTCATTTTCGTCCTCCCAATGCTTATTCTAATCCAATTACGGTTTTTAACCAATCATGTGCATCTAATAAGTGATTTTGTGTCATTGGTTGAACATTTAGGTCATTTTCGTCCTCCCAAGGCTTATTCTCATCCAATTAGGGTTTTTAACCAATCTTGTCCATCCAATAAGTGATTTTGTGTCATTGGTTGAACATTTAGGTCATTTTCGTCCTCCTTAGGCTTATTCTCATCCAATTAGGGTTTTTAACCAATCTTGTGCATCCAATAAGTGATTTTGTGTCATTGGTTGATCATTTAGGTCATTTTCGTCCCCATAGCCTTATTCTCATCCAATTAGGGTTTCTAACCAATCTTGTGCATCCAATAAGTACGTTTGTTTAATTGGTTGAACATTTAGGTCATTTTCGTCCTCCAAAAGCATATTCTCATCCAATTAGGGTTTTTAACCAATCTTGTGCATCCAATAAGTACGTTTGTGTCATTGGTTGAACATTTAGGTCATTTTCGACCTCCAAAAGCTTATTCTCTTCCAATTAGGGTTTTTAACCAATCTTGTGCATCCAATAAGTGATTTTGTGTCATTGGTTGAACATTTAGGTCATTTTCGTCCTCCTTAGGCTTATTCTCATCCAATTAGGGTTTTTAACCAATCTTGTGCATCCAATAAGTGATTTTGTGTCATTGGTTGAACATTTAGGTCATTTTTGTCCTCCAAATGCTTATTCTAATCCAATTAGGGTTTTTAACCAATCTTGTGCATCCAATAAGTGATTTTGTGTCATTGGTTGAACATTTAGGTCAATTTTGTCCTCCTTAGGCTTATTCTCATCCAATTAGGGTTTTTGACCAAGCTTGTGCATCCAATAAGTGATTTTGTGTCAAGTTGAACATTTAGGTCATTTTTGTCCTCCAAATGCTTATTCTCATCCAATTAGGGTTTTTAACCAATCTTGTGCATCCAATAAGTGATTTTGTGTCATTGGTTGAACATTTAGGTCATTTTCGTACTCCCAAGGCATATTCTAATCCAATTAGGGTTTTTAACCAATCTTGTGAATCCAATATGTGATTTTGTGTCATTGGTTGAACATTTAGGTCATTATTGTCCTCCAAATGCTTATTCTCATCCAATTAGGGTTTTTAACCAATCTAGTGCATCCAATAAGTGATTTTGTGTCATTGGTTGAACATTTAGGTCATTTTTGTCCTCCAAATGCTTATTCTCATCCAATTAGGGTTTTTAACCAATCTTGTGCATCCAATAAGTGATTTTGTGTCATTGGTTGAACATTTAGGTCATTTTTGTCCTCTAAATGCTTATTCTCATCCAATTAGGGTTTTTAAACCAATCTTGTGCATCCAATAAGTGATTTTGTGTCATTGGTTTAACATTTACGTCATTTTCGTTCTCCCAATGCTTATTCTAATCCAATTACGGTTTTTAACCAATCATGTGCATCTAATAAGTGATTTTGTGTCATTGGTTGAACATTTAGGTCATTTTCGTCCTCCCAAGGCTTATTCTCATCCAATTAGGGTTTTTAACCAATCTTGTCCATCCAATAAGTGATTTTGTGTCATTGGTTGAACATTTAGGTCATTTTCGTCCTCCTTAGGCTTATTCTCATCCAATTAGGGTTTTTAACCAATCTTGTGCATCCAATAAGTGATTTTGTGTCATTGGTTGAACATTTAGGTCATTTTCGTCCCCATAGCCTTATTCTCATCCAATTAGGGTTTCTAACCAATTTTGTGCATCCAATAAGTACGTTTGTTTAATTGGTTGAACATTTAGGTCATTTTCGTCCTCCAAAAGCATATTCTCATCCAATTAGGGTTTTTAACCAATCTTGTGCATCCAATAAGTGATTTTGTGTCATTGGTTGAACATTTAGGTCATTTTCGTTCTCCTTAGGCTTATTCTCACCCAATTAGGGTTTTTAACCAATCTTGTGCATCCAATAAGTGATTTTGTGTCATTGGTTAAACATTTAGGTCATTTTTGTCCTTCCTAGGTTTATTCTCATCCAATTAGGGTTTTTAACCAATCTTGTGCATCCAATAAGTACGTTTGTGTCATTGGTTGAACATTTAGGTCATTTTCGACCTCCAAAAGCTTATTCTCTTCCAATTAGGGTTTTTAACCAATCTTGTGCATCCAATAAGTGATTTTGTGTCATTGGTTGAACATTTAGGTCATTTTCGTCCTCCTTAGGCTTATTCTCATCCAATTAGGGTTTTTAACCAATCTTGTGCATCCAATAAGTGATTTTGTGTCATTGGTTGAACATTTAGGTCATTTTCGTCCCCATAGCCTTATTCTCATCCAATGAGGGTTTCTAACAAATCTTGTGCATCCAATAAGTATGTTTGTGTCATTGGTTGAACATTTAGGTCATTTTCGTCCTCCCTAGGCTTATTCTCATCCAATTAGGGGTTTTAACCAATCTTGTGCATCCAATAAGTGATTTTGTGTCATTGGTTGAACATTTAGTTCAATTTCGTCCTCCTTAGGCTTATTCTCATCCAATTAGGGTTTTTGACCAATCTTGTGCATCCAATAAGTGATTTTGTGTCATTAGTTGAACATTTAGGTCATTTTTGTCCTCTAAATGCTTATTCTCATCCAATTAGGGTTTTTAACCAATCTTGTGCATCCAATAAGTGATTTTGTGTCATTGGTTGAACATTTAGGTCATTTTCGTACTCCCAAGGCATATTCTAATCCAATTAGGGTTTTTAACCAATCTTGTGCATCCAATAAGTGATTTTGTGTCATTAGTTGAACATTTAGGTCATT
>JBBPBP010000721.1:65059-89784 GCA_037974735.1 Cicer chorassanicum
GTGAGGATCAAAGCTCCCCCTGAGAAAGCTTTTTTCACGACGTATGGGCCCTCGTAGTTAGGGGTCCATTTCCCACGATAATCCTTTTGAATGGGTAAGATCTTTTTTAGCACCAAGTCTCCCTCCCGGAATTCTCGAGGACGTACTTTTTTCTCGTACGCCCTTTTCAATCTTTTCTGATATAATTGCCCATGGCATAAGGCCGCCAACCTTTTTTCTTCAATTAAATTTAATTGATCGAAACGAGTTTGTACCCATTCCGACTCCTCTAGTTTGGCCTCCATTAATACTCTTAGTGAGGGGATTTCAACTTCAATGGGTAGCACAGCCTCCATCCCATATACTAGGGAAAAAGGGGTTGCCCCAGTTGAAGTGCGTATCGAAGTGCGATACCCGTGTAGTGCAAACGGTAACATCTCATGCCAATCTTTGTATGTTACAACCATTTTCTGAATAATTTTCTTGATATTTTTATTTGCTGCTTCAACTGCACCATTCATTTTTGGTCTGTACGGGGACGAGTTGTGGTGTTGAATTTTAAAGGTGGCACACAATTCATCCATCATTTTGTTATTCAGATTTGTGGCATTGTCAGTAATGATCTTGCTTGGTAGGCCATAACGACAAATTAACTCCTTTTTTATGAATTTGACTACCACATTTCTGGTTACATTGGCGTACGAAGCGGCCTCTACCCATTTGGTAAAGTAATCGATTGCCACCAAGATGAAGCGATGTCCATTTGATGCTTTCGGTTCAATCATTCCGATGACGTCTATGCCCCACATTGAGAACGGCCAGGGCGCTGAAAGGGTATTTAGAGGCATTGGTGGGGCGTGGATATTATCAGCATATATTTGACACTTATGACATTTCTTAACATAATTAAAACAATCTTTTTCTAGGGTGAGCCAGTAATACCTGGCCCGAAGAATCTTTCTAGACATGGCGTGTCCGTTCATATGGATCCCATAAGAGCCATCGTGGACATCTTGTAGAATTTCTTTCGCCTCATTGGCATCAACACATCTAAGGAGTACCATATCACGATTCCTCTTATACAAAACATTTTCGTTCACGAAAAAGCTTGCGGCTAGCCGTCTGAGAGTTCTTTTCTCATTCTCCGATATTCCGGGAGGATATTCCCTATTAATAAGATAATGTTTGATGTCGTGATACCATGGTTTCCCATCAATTTCTTCTTCCATTAAGTGGCAGTAGGCAGGATGATGTCGACTCTCCAATTTAATGGATGGGACTTCATCGCTTCGACTTATTTGGAACATCGAAGATAAAGTAGCCAAAGCATCAGCCAATTGATTGTTTTCTCGAGGGACATGGTGAAAAGTGATTTTTTCAAATTGTAAAGACAATTCTTTTATGTAGGTAAAATAAGGTATTAACTTCTTATCTCGAGTTTCCCATTCTTGGTTAAGCTGATTAATGACCAGAGTTGAATCTCCATACACTTCCAGCACTTTCGCTTTTGATTCCAAAGCTGCCAAAATTCCCATGGCACAAGCCTCATATTCTGCCATATTATTGGTACAATCAAAACATAAATGCGCTGTGATAGGTATGAACTGTTTTTTGGGAGATATTAAGACAACCCCAATCCCATGCCCCATTATGTTTGAGGCCCCGTCGAACAACAAGGTCCATTTTCCATTATCGCATTCTTCAAACATAACCATGATGCTTTCGTCTGGGAATTCACATTGCATTGACTTATAATCATCCACAGGTTGATTAGCTAGATAATCTGCTAAGGCACTCCCTTTGATGGCTTTCTGAGTAACATAGGTAATATCATATTCTGATAACATCACCTGCCAGCGAGCAATTCGCCCTGTGAGAGCAGGCTTTTCAAAAATGTACTTGATTGGATCCATTTTGGATATCAAGTAAGTCGTGTGACAAAGCATGTATTGCCTCAAGCGATGGGCTGCCCAGGCTAAGGCACAACAAGTACGTTCTAACATTGTATATCTTGTTTCAACCTCTGTAAATTTTTTACTTAGATAGTAAATGGCATGCTCCTTTTTTCCTGTTTCATCGTGTTGCCCCAGCACGCATCCCATGGCCCCGTCGAGAACTGTAAGATACATAATCAGGGGTCGGCCCAGAACTGGGGGGACTAGAATTGGAGGCTTTTGCAAATACTGTCGGATTTTTTCAAATGCGTTTTGACATTCTGTGTTCCACACAACTGTTTGATTTTTCCGTAAAAGTTTAAAGATCGGTTCACAAGTAGCAGTCAGTTGTGATATAAATCTCGAAATATAATTTAGTCTCCCAAGAAAACCGCGAACCTCTCTTTCGGTACTCGGGGGAGGCATTTCTGAAATGGCCCGAATCTTATCAGGGTCAACCTCTATTCCCTTCTGACTAACCACAAATCCCAATAATTTGCCCGACCTCACGCCGAAAGTACACTTGGAAGGATTAAGCTTTAGCTTAAATTTTCTAAGTCTTTCGAAGAGTTTCTTTAGATCAATAATATGTTTTTCTTCAGTTTGTGACTTAGCAATCATGTCGTCTACATAAACTTCTACCTCTTTATGTATCATGTCATGGAATAGGGTTACCATAGCTCTTTGGTAGGTCGCCCCAGCATTTTTCAGACCAAAAGGCATTACTTTGTAACAAAATGTTCCCCAAGGGGTGATGAAAGTTGTTTTTTCCATATCTTCAGCTACCATCTTAATTTGATTATACCCAGAGAAACCATCCATAAAAGAAAAGAGTGAATGGCGAGCCGTATTGTCAACTAGAATATCAATGTGAGGTAATGGAAAATCATCTTTAGGGTTGGCTTTGTTAAGGTCCCTATAGTCGACACACATTCGAACTTTTCCATCCTTTTTCGGCACCGGTACGATATTGGCTATCCATTGGGGATAATTTGCCACAGCCAGGAATCCTGCGTCAAATTGTTTTTTTACTTCTTCCCTAATTTTTATTGACATATCAGGCTTCATTCGCCTTAATTTTTGTTTGACCGGAGGAAAATTAGGTTTTAAGGGCAATTTATGCTCCACTATGCTAGTATCCAATCCAGGCATATCCTGATATGACCAGGCAAAAACATCTTTGTATTCATGTAGGAGTTGGATTAGTTCGTGATACACTTCTTTCTTTAAGATGGTGCCGACTTTAATTTCTTTCTTTATTTCTTCTGTCCCTAGATTAATCATTTCTGTCGGTTCCTCATAGGGCATGATACTCTTGGCTTCTCGTTCTACAGCTCTTAACAACTCTAGAGGAGGTTCATATTCCTCTTCGTTATCTTTTTCTGTTTGACTAACAAGATTGTCAAACATATGCGACGAGATCTTAGTACAGTCATCTGTGAATGGACTATTCCCAAATCTGCAGGATTCAAGGCCAGGATAAGGGAAAAAAAAAGAAAGAAAGAAAGAAAAAAGAACAATTTTGGCGAATGAATGTTTAAAAATATGAGAACGGTAAGAAAGAACAATAAGAAAATAAAATGAGAATGCATTTATTGAAATTCAAAGTACTGAGAAAACAAAATTGTGTCCATCCTAAATATAATAAAGTAACTTAAAGTCTTAGTAAGAGTAATAATGCTTTTAGAATTACATGGGAATTGCATTAAATATTATAGGCGACTTGACTAATATCCAATTCTTGATTTCTGCTCCTGCACCACACGGACGAATCCAATCAGCTTCATCAATGGAAATGTCATCTCCAGTTGTTGCGATATGGATCTCGCTTGTTGGTCTTGCACTTTGGAAACTCTGTTGGATGTCACAGATGGGAATCCTTTCAGTTCTGGGCTCTCGATTCTCGATCCGGGCTAATCTCTTTTCTTTTTTTTCTTTAACCAATCTTCGTTTGTCAGCCTGGGTGGGTTTGTAGCCTAAACCCCACTTATCCTTATTCTCAGGAAGTTCCACCAGTTCTTTGAGCTCTTCTTCATCTTTCCCCAACCCGTGCCATGGATGATGTCCTCTGCTCAACATGAACTTAGCCACCATAATAGCAGTGTTTGACATATGTGGTTCTATAGGTGTCGTCTCGACGTAAGCGGTGTCCACAATTTCTAGTGTTTGGAAGGCGGTCTCTAGAGCTTCTTCTGTCGTCTCAACATAAGGTGTGGTGGACAACTTACTCACCAACAAGTCTTCTTCTCCTGACACGATTACCAATTGATCATTTACCATATACTTCAGCTTTTGATGTAAGGTTGATGGCACTACGCCAGCAGAATGGATCCATGGCCTTCCCAACAAGCAACTATAGGCGGGTACAATGTCCATCACGTGAAACGTGATTTCAAATGTGACCGGGCCTATTTGAACTGGGAGTTCGATTTCTCCCATTACTTCTCTGCGACTCCCATCGAAAGCTCTAACAACCATGGGGCTTGGTCTCATATATGTACCATCACAAGGTAGTCTTGCTAATGTCGATTTTGATATGACATTCAGCGAGGAACCATTGTCAATGAGGACTCTCGATATTATATGGTCGAGACACATCACTGATATGTGTAGTGCTTTATTATGCCCTCTCCCTTCGGTCGGCAGCTCATCATCTGTGAAGGTTAGGTGGTTGTTGGCGGTGATGTTATTTATGATACCTCCAAATTTGTCCAAGGTGATGTCGTGAGTGACATGAGCCTCGTTTAGTATTTTCATCAATAGCTTCCGGTGGGACTCAGAATTCATCAGTAGGGACAACAATGAAATCCTTGCAGGAGTATGGTTGAGTTGGTCGACTATTTTGTATTCACTTTGTTGGATGATTTTGAGAAACTCACAAGCTTCATCATTAGAAACCCCTTTCTCATTTTCTACTTTTTTCTTTTCAACTTCTTCTGTTACAATTACTTTCTTTTTCCCTTTATCTTTGTATGCCTTCTCAGACGTCATTATTATTTCTCTCTGTGATGTTTTCGGGGAGTATATCCGACCACTTCTAGTCATCCCTCCTATTCCTGAAACGTTTGTGGCAGCGGTTGTTTTTAAGCTAGAAGCATCCTCATTCTTCTGTTCAGCCAGATGTACCTCTACATTATAGTTCCAAGGTACCGCTTTATTGTCTTTATACGGAAAAGGGCTTGGTATCCGAACTATTAAGGTCCTCAGATCACTGGGGGCATTCATAGTTTCCTCCTTAGTGAAGTGAATGACTAATGGCTTTGGGATGGTTATGTCAAGTTTTTCTTCTAATTGGGTTGCGATCATATCATCATCCTTTTCCCAACGACCTATTTGAACGATGCCTGAGTTTATCAATTTCTGAAGTTCTTTTTTGAACTCATTGCATTCTTCCATGGAATGATCTTCATTGAGGTGGAAATTGCATCTTGCTTTTCCATCGGCGTTTCCTTGAATTAACCCAAATTTGCATAACTCAGAGAAAATTAGTCCCATCGGAGTCTTAATTCTTTCGACCTCCCTTATTAATTGGTGATTTTCATCAATAGCATTCACTATTGGTCCACCATGGGCTGGTAGGGGATTGTTTTTCACGCTAGGCTCGTTTTCTTTGAAATTCAGCCATCCAGCTTTAAGCAAATCGTGCACCTTAAATTTTAAAGCTAGGCAATTTTCAGTAGAGTGTCCTATAGCCCCAGAGTGGTAATCGCATGTGGCGTTCGAGTCATATCCTTTGGGGTAGGGCGGTTCTATAGGTTTCCCTGGACATAGTGCAACCATAGAATTGCTAACCAGATGCGGTAATAATTCTGCATAAGTCATAGGGATTGGGTCGAAATGTACGAACTTCCTCCCACGATAGTTTCTTCCCCGACCTTCATAGGCATCTTGATTCCCTTGTAAGTTTTGACTTATGATACTTGAGGTTTGTGAGGTTGCAGCGGCATAGGGGCGATGCACGAAAGAAGGATTAGTTGGGTTTGACGCCACAAAATGGCTTTCTCCCTCCTTTTTCTTATTCGCACCTACGGGCGGCTTCTTTGTGTTATTCAATCCGGGATAGCCAGAAGTAATCTTTCCGCTTTTCAATCCCATTTCTACTCTTTCGCCTATGATGACAAGATCTGAAAAATTTGACGAGACGCTTCCTATCATTTTGTCATAAAATGGAGGTTGAAGAGTGTTTATGAACATGGTCACCATTTCTTTTTCAGATAGAGGGGGTTCAACCTGGGAAGCTAGCTCTCTCCATCGTTGGGCATATTCCTTGAAGGTTTCATTGTCTCGTTTTGTCATATTTTGCAACTGCATTCTGTCATGAGCCATGTCAAGATTATATTTGTATTGTTTCAAAAAGGCATCCACCAAATCTTTCCAAGAGCCGATATGAGCTCGCTCAAGGTGCATATACCAACTCAAGGAAGCTCCTGTCAAACTGTCTTGAAAGAAGTGGATTAGCAGTTTTTCGTCATGGGCACAAAAACCCATTTTTCGACAATACATAATAAGATGGTTCTTGGGGCATGTAGTTCCCTTGTATTTGTCGAATTCAGGCAACTTGAATTTCGGAGGTATTATAACATCAGAAACGAGGCATAGGTCCGAAGCATCAAATCCATAATTGTTTCCCCCTTCGATGACTCTCAAGCGCTCTTCTAAGGCTTGCCATTTTTCTTGGGATTGATTGCTCTCGAGCGGTCGAGGTTCATGAGGTATGTTAAACATCACCGGCGTAGCTTCGGTAGCTTTTCCTTGCGACGAAGAGCTAGGAAATCCCAAAGTAAGGGGTGAAGGTTGCACTTGAGGGAACTCGCCAGTATTATGTTGCGGATTTGTAATCGCGACCAGCGGATTGTTGTTGGGGGGATGAGTGTCTATGGGCGGGGTATAACCTGGCGGCAGACCATAAGGTGGAAATTGTTGTGCCTTCCCTTCTTGATAATTAGTATGAAGGTGTGGAGCGACGCCCGTTGGGTGAACAAGAGTGTTTTGGGGCATCCCTTCATCTACCAAAGGATTCCCATCATTTCTATTTCCAAGTGCTTGTAGAATCTCTAAGATCTTGGTCATTTGCCCCTTGAGTTGGTTCACGTCTTCTCTTATTTCTGTTTGCTCTATCTCATCCATGATTTTTGACTGGGATCGTGTCCGATAACGGTGTCGTAGCACCAGTTTTCTTATTTGTTGTGTTATTTTTTCTGTGAAAGAATATGGCATGAGTATGCAATGTGATGTATGAAAATGTGATGATGCATGAATGTTAAAGACCTATTTATTGCTTGTTTGTGAATATCTTAACCAATAATAAAGAGAGAACCATGAGATCAAAAGTGGAGCCAAATTTAATTCATTGAGAAAAAACAAAATACAAGTTTTACCACAAATGAGAGAACAAACAAAACTTAACAAAACAAAAGTAGTAACATAAACACGGAATTTGAAAATTTAACGAGCAATCATTTTTTTCATTTGCTCAATTAAACTTTTACAATGCTCAATAAAAATGGAGATCTCTTGAGGGGTAGAGAGAGGATTAACCATCCCGTCTGCATCTCTTAATAACGGTGGAATATCTCCGATAGCTGAATTGGTTAAATAAACTAGTTTGGAGAAACGGTCCATCCAAAACATTCCTTCTTGAACAAGTCTCTCGATAGTGTCTTTTTGTGTATGCATCTCGTCTTCTTTTCTTGCAAGTTCAACTCGGTATGCCTCGATGATCTCTTCTTGACATTGCCTTTCTACCATTATCTTGCTTTCACATTCCGCTTTTATCCTCTCTATTTGTTGCTTTAGATTTGCTTCTTGTCGACGGATGACTTCATGTTTTTCCCCAGATTTTTTTAGCAACTCCTTAAGCCTGAGACCTTCCATCACTGCATAATCTTTTTCTTGACGTCTGAGTCTCAATTCTTCATTCGCACCCCACAAACAGATCCGAGTTCTATTCTTGCTTTCTTCTTCCTCTCTTGCTCTTTTCTGTACTTTCTCAAGGATAAGGGATTGTTGAGTATTCTTATACTCCATATCTCTATAAGCCTGGTGAGCCCTCTCCAATTCTTGTTGTAATTTCTCAATTTCTTGTCTTTTTAAAGCTAAGTCAGCCTCTAAATCTTCAGTACTGAAAAAGGATTCTGTTGTTACTACTTCGGGAGCAACCGTGTTGCAATGAAAAGGCAACTTGATCTCTAATGCCCTCTTTTTCACCCAATTATGATATTCCTCTCCTATACCACAACTTCTAGGCCCTAATTCTTGACCTCTTCTAACGACATCTCCCCAAGACTTACGTATTCTTCTCAGCAGGCTAGCATCATAAACGTCTCGTCCCCGAATGACAAAAGATTTTGTTACATCAATCATCGGAGGCTTCGTCATAGGATAACCCAATTGTCTCAATGCAACATAGGGACTATAATTTATACACCCTTTAGTTCCCATGAGGGGAACATCAACAAAAACACCGCATCTACAAATCACTTCATTTATATCTTGACTCCGGGAATACCACTGGATAGTTCTTTCGTTGAGATTTGCTAGAATGTTGGCCCATTCCTTTTTGCTCTTAGTTCTTAACTGATGTGTGTCTTGGAAAATATGTTTGACAAACCAAAGATATAGTATTGGCGAGCAGCAATGGATAATGCCCCCTTCTTTCTCATGACGGAAGTCGAGCGTGCAGTAAATGTCAGCCAAAACCGCCGGTACTGGGTTCTCCCCTCTATGCTTGTAGGCCGAAAAAACATCTACTGCCGTAAAATCCACAAAGTCCTTAACACTTGGAAATAAAACAATCCCATATATAATTAAGGCGAGCACATCCATGAAAGTGTCCCATTTTCCATCTCTCGCTAAGTTTACTGCTTTCTCTTCAAGATATTTTACTGGGAATCCGATCAAATTGTCTTTGTTGGTTCTATTGTCTTCTATTTCCTTTATAAGGATATCAAGTGTTTCAGCAACTGTTTTCAGTGAAGGGTAGTGTTCCATGTACTGGTAAGGTTTGCTCCCCTTCATCGGATATCCCATTATTCGTTCGAACTCTTCCAACGTTGGGGCCAACTGAAAGTCCTTAAAGGTGAAACACCTGAAAGGAGGGTCATAGAATTGGGCCAACGCTGTAAGGGCATCCACTTGCACATTAACTTCAAGTAAATCCAGAATTTTGCCAAATTTCCCCATAAAGATTACACGTTGTACCTTTTTCAACTTCCGAGCGAGATTCTTAAGGTTGCTTATATCTGGTTTGAGAACTCTCAATGGCAAGGTCTTTCTTAATGGAGTAATGTTTGAACCACCATTTGATCCCATGTTTCCTGTGGTTAAAGTTATTCACAACAAGCCTTAATTTTTATGGTTTTGAAGATGATGCGATAATGATATTTTTTCAAAAGTGACCATGATGAAGAATATGATGCAAAAAAATAAAAAATAAAAAAAAATAAAAAAACTTGGGTATACTAGAAGGTAAAAGTGAACACGAAATAGAGTAGGTTTTTCGTATGTACATGAGATTTACACGATTCTTTTTTTTTTTACGTTTTTTTTTTTTATGTGAACCTTTACCATGGGTAGCTCTATAGTTCTAAATTGGTTCCTAGAGCACACAACTCAATTCTAAAATATTAAACCAATTAATAGGTAAACTATTAATATGGCAATATTATAGAAAAGGTCAACTCTAGGTGAGACTTTCATGACAACCAAACAGGATGTACATCCAGAAGATTATCATTACACAGTCTCTAACTTATCTTAGGTTGCACTCAGCCCGGGTATAAAGCCCACTCATAAGTGTGTGAATCGTGTTAGAGTAGTGTATAGAAAAATAAATAAAGTAAAATAAAAAAAAAATCACAATGAAAATAAATTAACAAGACATATATAATTATATTCACAATATAACAAAACAAATAAAACAATAGGGGTAATATAAATAAAACAATAAATAAGAAATAATTATATACAATTAATTAGATTGGGCTTGACTCTCGAAAATCCCCAGTGGAGTCGCCAGCTGTCGCGTCCAGTTTTTTTCGCGAAAAAGGAGTCGCCACCAATTTTATTTTATTCAAAGGAAAAAAATTGGATAAAACCTAAAATAATGATTTTTGAACCAAAAATTCAGATTCGGGAGTCGATTACGAGTAGGGAAGGTATTAGCACCCTACAACGTCCGTTAAACGGTTACCCTATAATTAATTGTATACAAACTATTTATTTATTTATTTATTTTTACCCCATAAAAGAATAATAAAAAAATAAATAAATTATTTACATTAATAAAAGAAGGAAATTTTTTTTTTATTAATTTGGTTTGACAAGGAAAAAACCTTGCTCCTACGTATCCCCAGGTGCAATAGGGAAATCAAAACACACGTAGTTCTTGGGTAGAAAATATTTATGTGTTGACTGATTTTATTATTAATTTTACTTTATATATATACATATCAAAATAAATTAACAGCATACTAGTGATAATAATAATAATAGTAATAATGGTAATAGTGATAATATAAATAAATAATAAAAAAAGGTGAGATATTTGTTCGCGGATTGTATTTTTTTATTTTTGTTTTAAAGAAAAATTAATTTTTGTTAAATAAACAACGTAATGAAAATATAATAATAACAAAAAAAGATGTGAGATGTGGCGCGGCGAGCGAGGATGAATTTCATCCGGCGGCAGCGACTATTAATTTTAATCTAATGGAAAAACTATTTATTTGTTGTTACGATCTTTTTGTTATTTTGATAGATACGTGATATGAGCTATATATTCAATATTACGATGCGGTAAAATTCGTTTTCTTGGTGATTGGTTTATAAGCATCAATTAGTTATATTTTTCTAGCATTTTGTGTTGCAAAGAAAGCAGAACAAACAACCTTAGAAAAATGAAAGCTTAACACACGAGTTTATTTTTTTGTATAAATAGAAAAAGAGAGAAAAAAAAAAAGAAGATTTTTTAAAGGGATCAATATAAAGACTAATAAGAAGAAATTTAGAGAAAAGATACCTTACTACTGAAGTAGTTTCTTGTTGGACTGATTTTCCCAAGACCAGATTCTCTGCTCCTC
Organism: Cicer chorassanicum; assembly: GCA_037974735.1. Lineage (NCBI taxonomy): Eukaryota > Viridiplantae > Streptophyta > Magnoliopsida > Fabales > Fabaceae > Cicer > Cicer chorassanicum. The sequence goes on from JBBPBP010000721.1 coordinate 76,053, forward strand.
TCTCGCCTGTTATTCTCTCTTCTCTCTTTTCTGTGCTCTCCCAATATCCTCTTTTTCCACTCTTACTATCGATTATTTATAGGCCTTTCGAGTGTAGGTTACAAAAGACAAGGGAATAATTGCCAATTGATCACCATTTTATTACTATTAATCTCTTTCTTTGTGGTTTCTTTTCTTTCAATTGATTATCATTATACCGATTTTTATGACCATCAATCCATTCAATTGATCCTCATTATACCGATTTTTATGACCATCAATCCATTTCTTTTCAGTTTCTTTCATACAATTATGTATATTTATTTTTTATTTATTATTATTTTTTTTTATATATTTTTATATATATTTTTTTATTTTTCTATTTTTTTTAGAAAAGAATCTAAACAAGAATTAGAGGCAAAGAACTAGGAACAAATGTGATTGTTTAAAGTTTAAAGCTCTAATTATTTATTTTTATTTTTATATTTCTATACATTTATTATTATTATTTCCCTCTTTTTTTTTTAATAAAAAGTAAAAAAATAAATAAATAGATAAATAAATAACAAGCGGACAAAATTAGGTGTCAACAAACATTTAGGTCATTTTCGTCCTCCCAAGGCTTATTCTCGTCCAATTAGTGTTTTTAACCAATCTTGTGCATCCAATAAGTGATTTTGGGTCGTTGGTTGAACATTTAGGTCATTTTCGTTCTCCCAAGGCTTATTCTCGTCCAATTAGGGTTTTTAACCAATCTTGTGCATCCAATAAGTACATTTATGTCATTGGTTGAACATTTAGGTCATTTTCGTCCTCCCAAGGCTTATTCTCGTCCAATTAGGGTTTTTAACCAATCTTGTGCATCCAATAAGTGATTTTGTGTCGTTGGTTGAACATTTAGGTCATTTTTGTCCTCCCTAGGCTTATTCTCGTCCAATTAGGGTTTTGAACCAATCTTGTGCATCCAATAAGTGATTTTGTGTCATTGGTTGAACATTTAGGTTATTTTCGTCCTCCCAAGGCTTATTCTCGTTCAATTAGGGATTTTAACCAATCTTGTTCATCCAATAATTGATTTTGTGTCATTGGTTGACCATTTAGGTCATTTTCGTGCTCCCAAGGCTTATTCTCGTCCAATTAGGGTTTTTAACCAATCTTGTGCATCCAATAAGTACATTTGTGTCATTGGTTGAACATTTAGGTCATTTTCGTCCTCCCAAGGCTTATTCTCGTCCAATTAGGGTTTTTAATTAATCTTGTGCATCCAATAAGTACATTTGTGCCATTGATTGAACATTTAGGTCATTTTCGTCCTCCCAAGGCTTATTCTCGTCCAATTAGGGTTTTTAACAAATCTTGTGCATCCAATAAGTACATTTGTGTCATTGGTTGAACATTTAGGTCGTTTTCGTCCTCCCAAGGCTTATTCTCGTCCAATTAGGGTTTTTAACCAATCTTGTGCATCCAATAAAGTACATTTGTGTCATTGGTTGAACATTTAGGTCATTTTCGTCCTCCTAAGGCTTATTCTCGTCCAATTAGGGTTTTTAACCAATCTTGTGCATCCAATAAGTGATTTTGTGTCATTGGTTGAACATTTAGGTTATTTTCGTCCTCCCAAGGCTTATTCTCGTACAATTAGGGTTTTTAACCAATCTTGTGCATCCAATAAGTGATTTTGTGTCATTGGTTGAACATTTAGGTCATTTTCGTCCTCCCAAGGCTTATTCTCGTCCAATTAGGGTTTTTAACCAATCTTGTGCATCCAATAAGTGATTTTGTGACATTGGTTGAACATTTAGGTCATTTTCGTCCTACCAAGGCTTATTCTCGTCCAATTATGGATTTTAACCAATCTTGTGCATCCAATAAGTACATTTGTGTCATTGGTTGAACATTTAGGTCATTTTTGTCCTCCCTAGGCTTATTCTCGCCCAATTAGGGTTTTTAACCAATCTTGTGCATCCAATAAGTACATTTGTGTCATTGGTTGAACATTTAGGTCATTTTCGTCCTCCCAAGGCTTATTCTCGTCCAATTAGGGTTTTTAACGAATCTTGTGCATCCAATAAGTGATTTTGTGTCATTGGTTGTACATTTAGGTCATTTTGTCCTCCCTAGGCTTATTCTCGTCCAATTAGGGTTTTGAACCAATCTTGTGCATCCAATAAGTTACTTTGTGTCATTGTTTGAACATTTAGGTCATTTTTGTCCTCCCAAGGCTTATTCTCGTCCAATTAGGGTTTTTAACCAATCTTGTGCATCCAATAAGTACATTTGTGTCATTGGTTGAACATTTAGGTCATTTTCGTCCTCCCAAGGGTTATTCGCGTCCAATTAGGGTTTTTAACCAATCTTGTGCATCCAATAAGTGATTTTGTGTCATTGGTTGAACATTTAGGTCATTTTCGTCCTCCCAAGGCTTATTCTCGTCCAATTAGGGTTTTTAACCAATCTTGTGCATCCAATAAGTACATTTGTGTCATTGGTTGAACATTTAGGTCATTTTCGTCCTCCCAAGGCTTATTCTCGTCCAATTAAGATTTTTAACTATTCTTGTGCATCGAATAAGTACATTTGTGTCATTGGTTGAACATTTAGGTCATTTTCATTCTCCCAAGGCTTATTCTCCTCCAACTAGGGTTTTTAACCAATCTTGTGCATCCAATAAGTGATTTTGTGTCATTGGTTGAACATTTAGGACATTTTCGTCCTCCCAAGGCTTATTCTCGTCCAATTGGGGTTTTTAACCAATCTTGTGCATCCAATAAGTGATTTTGTGTCATTGGTTGAACATTTAGGTCATTTTCGTCCTCCCAAGGCTTATTCTCGTCCAATTAGGGTTTTTAACCAATCTTGTGCATCCAATAAGTACATTTGTGTCATTGGTTGAAAATTTAGGTCATTTTCGTTTTCCTGAGGCTTATTCTCGTCCAATTAGGATTTTTAACCAATCTTGTGCATCTAATAAGTGATTTTCTGTCCTTGGTTGAACATTTAGGTCATTTTCGTCCTCCCTAGGCTTATTCTCGTCCAATTAGGGTTTTTAACCAATCTTGTGCATCCAATAAGTGATTTTGTGTCATTGGTTTAACATTTAGGTCATTTTCGTCCTCCCAAGGCTTATTCTCGTCCAATTAGGGTTTTTAACCAATCTTTTGCATCCAATAAGTACATTTGTGTCATTGGTTGAACATTTAGGTCATTTTCATCCTCCCAAGGCTTATTCTCGTCCAATTAGGGTTTTTAACCAATCTTGTGCATCCAATAAGTGATTTTGTGTCATTGGTTGAACATTTAGGTCATTTTCGTCCTCCCAAGGCTTATTCTGTCAAATTAGGGTTTTTAACCAATCTTGTGCATCCAATAAGTACATTTGTGTCATTGGTTGAACATTTAGGTCATTTTCGTCCTCCCAAGGCTTATTCTCGTCCAATTAGGGTTTTTAACCAATCTTGTGCATCCAATAAGTACATTTGTGTCATTGGTTGAACATTTAGGTCATTTTCGTCCTCCCAAGGCTTATTCTCGTCCAATTCGGGTTTTTCACCAATCTTGTGCATCCAATAAGTGATTTTGTGTCATTGGTTATACATTTAGGTCATTTTCGTCCTCCCAAGGCCTATTCTCGTCCAATTAGGGTTTTTAACCAATCTTGTGCATCCAATAAGTGATTTTGTGTCATTGGTTGAACATTTAGGTCATTTTCGTCCTCCCAAGGCTTATTCTCGTCCAATTAGGGTTTTTAACCAATCTTGTGCATCCAATAAGTGATTTTGTGTCATTGGTTGAACATTTAGGTCAGTTTCGTTCTCCCAAGGCTTATTCTTGTCCAATTAGGGTTTTTAACCAATCTTGTGCATCCAATAAGTGATTTTGTGTCATTGGTTGAACATTTAGGTCATTTTCGTCCTCCCAAGGCTTATTCTCGTCCAATTAGGGTTTTTAACCAATCTTGTGCATCCAACAAGTGATTTTATGTCATTGGTTGAACATTTATGTCATTTTTGTCCACCCTAGTCTTATTCTCGTCCAATTAGGGTTTTTAACCAATCTTGTGCATCCAATAAGTGATTTTGTGTCATTGGTTGAACATTTAGGTCATTTTCGTCCTCCCTAGGCTTATTCTCGTCCAATTAGGGTTTTTAACCAATCTTGTGCATCCAATAAGTACATTTGTGTCATTCGTATAACATTTAGGTCATTTTCGTCCTCCCTAGGCTTATTCTCGTCCAATTAGGGTTTTTAACCAATCTTGTGCATCCAATAAGTACATTTGTGTCATTGGTTGAACATTTAGGTCATTTTCGTCCTCCCTAGGCTTATTCTCGTCCAATTAGGGTTTTTAACCAATCTTGTGCATGAAATAAGTGATTTTGTGTCATTGGTTGAACATTTAGGTCATTTTCGTCCTCCCTATGCTTAATCTCGTCCAATTAGGGTTTTTAACCAATCTTGTGCATCCAATAAGTGATTTTGTGTCATTGGTTGAACATTTAGGTCATTTTCGTCCTCCCAAGGCTTATTCTCGTCCAATTAGGGTTTTTAACCAATCTTGTGCATCCAATAAGTACATTTGTGTCATTGGTTGAACATTTAGGTCATTTTCGTCCTCCCTAGGCTTATTCTCGTCCAATTAGGGTTTTTCACCAATCTTATGCATCCAATATGTGATTTTCTATCATTGGTTGAACATTTAGGTCATTTTCGTCCTCCCTAGGCTTATTCTCGTCCAATTAGGGTTTTTAACCAATCTTGTGCATCCAATAAGTACATTTGTGTCATTGGTTGAACATTTAGGTCATTTTCGTCCTCCCTAGGCTTATTCTTTCCAATTAGGGTTTTTAACCAATCTTGTGCATCCAATAAGTGATTTTGTGTCATTGGTTGAACATTTAGGTCATTTTCGTCCTCCCAAGGCTTATTCTCGTCCAATTAGGGTTTTTAACCAATCTTGTGCATCCAATAAGTGATTTTGTGTCATTGGTTGAACATTTAGGTCATTTTCGTCCTCCCAAGGCTTATTCTCGTCCAATTAGGGTTTTTAACCAATCTTGTGCATCCAATAAGTGATTTTGTGTCATTGGTTGAACATTTAGGTCATTTTCGTACTCCCAAGGCTTAGCCTCGTCATATTAGGGATTTTAACCAATCTTGTGCATACAATAAGTGATTTTGTGTCATTGGTTGAACATTTAGGTCATTTTCGTCCTTCCTAGGCTTATTCTCGTCCAATTAGGGTTTTTAACCAATCTTGTGCATCCAATAAGTACATTTGTGTCATTGGTTTAACATTTAGGTCATTTTCGTCCTCCTAAGGCTTATTCTCGTCCAATTAGGGTTTTTAACCAATCTTGTGCATCCAATAAGTGATTTTGTGTCATTGGTTGAACATTTAGGTCATTTTCGTCCTCCCAAGGCTTATTCTCGTCCAATTAGGGTTTTTAACCAATCTTGTGCATCCAATAAGAGATTTGGTGTCATTGGTTGAACATTTAGGTCATTTTCGTCCTCCCTAGGCTTATTCTCGTCCAATTAGGGTTTTTAACCAATCTTGTGCATCCAATAAGTGATTTTGTGCTATTGGTTGAACATTTAGGTCATTTGCGTCCTCCCAAGGCTTATTCTCGTCCAATTAGGGTTTTTAACCAATCTTTTGCATCCAATTAGTGATTTTGTGTCATTTGTTGAACATTTAGGTCATTTTCGTCCTCCCAAGGCTTATTCACGTCCAATTAGGGTTTTTAACCAATCTTGTGCATCCAATAAGTGATTTTGTGTCATTGGTTGAACATTTAGGTCATTTTCGTCCTCCCAAGGCTTATTCTCGTCCAATTAGGGTTTTTAACCAATCTTGTGCATCCAATAAGTACATTTGTGTCATTGGTTGAACATTTATGTCATTTTCGTCCTCCCAAGGCTTATTCTTGTCCAATTAGGGTTTTTAACCAATCTTGTGCATCCAATAAGTGATTTTGTGTCGTTGGTTGAACATTTAGGTCATTTTCGTCCTCCCAAGGCTTATTCTCGTCCAATTAGGGTTTTTAACCAATCTTGTGCATCCAATAAGTACATTTGTGTCATTGGTTGAACATTTAGGTCATTTTCGTCCTCCCAAGGCTTATTCTCGTCCAATTAGGGTTTTTAACGAATCTTGTGCATCCAATAAGTACATTTGTGTCATTGGTTGAACATTTATGTCATTTTCGTCCTCCCAAGGCTTATTCTCGTCCAATTAGGGTTTTTAACCAATCTTGTGCATCCAATAAGTACATTTGTGTCATTGGTTGAACATTTAGGTCATTTTCGTCCTCCCTAGGATTTTTCTCGTCCAATTAGGGTTTTTAACCAATCTTGTGCATCCAATAAGTGATTTTGTGTCATTGGTTGAACATTTAGGTCATTTTCGTCCTCCCAAGGCTTATTCTCGTCCAATTAGGGTTTTTAACCAATCTTGTGCATCCAATAAGTGATTTTGTGTCATTGGTTGAACATTTAGGTCATTTTCGTCCTCCCAAGGCTTATTCTCGTCCAATTAGGGTTTTTAACCAATCTTGTGCATCCAATAAATGATTTTGTGTCATTGGTTGAACATTTATGTCATTTTTGTCCTCCCAAGGCTTATTCTCGTCCAATTAGGGTTTTGAACCAATCTTGTGCATCCAATAAGTACATTTGTGTCATGGGTTAATCATTTAAGTCATTTTCGTCCTCCCAAGGCTTATTCTCGTCCAATTAGGGTTTTTAACCAATCTTTTGCATCCAATAAGTACATTTGTGTCATTGGTTGAACATTTAGGTCATTTTCGTCCTCCCAAGGCTTATTCTCGTCCAATTAGGGTTTTTAACCAATCTTGTGCATCCAATAAGTGATTTTGTGTCATTGGTTGAACATTTAGGTCATTTTCGTCCTCCCAAGGCTTATTCTCGTCCAATTAGGGTTTTTAACCAAACTTGTGAATCGAATAAGTACATTTGTGTCATTGGTTGAACATTTAGGTCATTTTCGTCCTCCCAAGGCTTATTCTCGTCCAATTAGGATTTTTAACCAATCTTGTGCATCCAATAAGTGATTTTGTGTCATTGGTTGAACATTTAGGTCCTTTTCGTCCTCCCAAGGCTTATTCTCGTCCAATTAGGGTTTTTAACCAATCTTGTGCATCAAATAAGTGATTTTGTGTCATTGGTTGAACATCTAGGTCATTTTCGTCCTCCCAAGGTTTATTCTCGTCCAATTAGGGTTTTTAACCAATCTTGTGCATCCAATAAGTGATTTTGTGTCATTGGTTGAACATTTAGGTCATTTTCGTCCTCCCAAGGCTTATTCTCGTCCAATTAGGGTTTTTAACCAATCTTGTGTATCCAATAAGTACATTTGTGTCATTGGTTGAATATTTTGGTCATTTTCGTCCTCCCAAGGCTTATTCTCGTCCAATTAGGGTTTTTAACCAATCTTGTGCATCCAATAAGTACATTTGTGTCATTGGTTGAACATTTAGGTCATTTTCGTCCTCCCAAGGCTTATTCTCGTCCAATTAGGGTTTTTAACCAATCTTGTGCATCCAATAAGTACATTTGTGTCATTGGTTGAACATTTAGGTCATTTTCGTCCTCCCACGGATTATTCTCGTCCAATTAGAGTTTTTAACCAATCTTGTGCATCCAATAAGTGATTTTGTGTCGTTTGTTGAATGTTTAGGTCATTTTCGTCCTCCCAAGGCTGATTCTCGTCCAATTAGGGTTTTTAACCAATCTTGTGCATCCAATAAGTGATTTTGTGTCATTGGTTGAACATTTAGGTCATTTTCGTCCTCCCAAGGCTTATTCTCGTCCAATTAGGGTTTTTAACCAATCTTGTGCATCCAATAAGTACATTTGTGTCATTGGTTGAACATTTAGGTCATTTTCGTCCTCCCAAGGCTTATTCTCGTATAATTCGGGTTTTTAACCAATCTTGTATATCCAATAAGTACATTTGTGTCATTGGTTGAACATTTAGGTCATTTTCGTCCTCCCAAGGCTTATTCTCGTCCAATTAGGGTTTTTAACCAATCTTGTGCATCCAATAAGTACATTTGTGTCATTGGTTGAACATATAGGTCATTTTCTTCCTCCCAAGGCTTATTCTCGTCCAATTAGGGTTTTTAACCAATCTTGTGCATCCAATAAGTACATTTGTGTCATTGGTTGAACATTTATGTCATTTTCGTCCTCCCAAGGCTTATTCTCGTCCAATTAGGGTTTTTAACCAATCTTGTGCATCCAATAAGTACATTTGTGTCATTGGTTGAACATTTACGTCATTTTCGTCCTCCCAAGGCTTATTCTCGTCCAATTAGGGTTTTTAACCAATCTTGTGCATCCAATAAGTACATTTGTGTCATTGGTTGAACATTTAGATCATTTTCGTCCTCCCAAGGCTTATTCTCGTCCAATTAGGGTTTTTAACCAATCTTGTGCATCCAATAAGTACATTTGTGTCATTGGTTGAACATTTAGGTCATTTTCGTCCTCCCAAGGCTTATTCTTGTTCAATTAGGGTTTTTAACCAATCTTGTGCATCAAATAAGTACATTTGTGTCATTGGTTGAACATTTAGGTCATTTTCGTCCTCCCAAGGCTTATTCTCGTCCAATTAGAATTTTTAATTAATCTTGTGCATCCAATAAGTACATTTGTGTCATTGATTGATCATTTAGGTCATTTTAGTCTTCCCAAGGCTTATTCTCGTCCAATTAGGGTTTTTAACAAATCTTGTGCATCCAATAAGTACATTTGTGTCATTGGTTGAACATTTAGGTCGTTTTCGTCCTCCCAAGGCTTATTCTCGTCCAATTAGGGTTTTTAACCAATCTTGTGCATCCAATAAAGTACATTTGTGTCATTGGTTGAACATTTAGGTCATTTTCGTCCTCCTAAGGCTTATTCTCGTCCAATTAGGGTTTTTAACCAATCTTGTGCATCCAATAAGTGATTTTGTGTCATTGGTTGAACATTTAGGTTATTTTCGTCCTCCCAAGGCTTATTCTCGTCATATTACGGTTTTTATCCAATCTTGTGCATCCAATAGGTATATTTGTGTCATTGGTTGAACATTTAGGTCATTTTCGTCCTCCCAAGGCTTATTCTCGTCCAATTAGGGTTTTTAACCAATCTTGTGCATCCAATAAGTACATTTGTGTCATTGGTTGAACATTTAGGTCATTTTCGTCCTCCCACGGATTATTCTCGTCCAATTAGAGTTTTTAACCAATCTTGTGCATCCAATAAGTGATTTTGTGTCGTTGGTTGAACATTTAGGTCATTTTCGTCCTCCCAAGGCTTATTCTCGTCCAATTAGGGTTTTTAACCAATCTTGTGCATCCAATAAGTACATTTGTGTCATTGGTTGAACATTTAGGTCATTTTCGTCCTCCCAAGGCTTATTCTCGTCCAATTAGGGTTTTTAACCAATCTTGTGCATCCAATAAGTACATTTGTGTCATTGGTTGAACATTTAAGTCATTTTCGTCCTCCCAAGGTTTATTCTCGTCCAATTAGGGTTTTTAACCAATCTTGTGTATCCAATAAGTGATTTTGTGTCATTGGTTGAACATTTAGGTCATTTTCGTCCTCACAAGGCTTATTCTCTTCCAATTAGGGATTTTAACCAATCTTGTGCATACAATAAGTGATTTTGTGTCATTGGTTGAACATTTAGGTCATTTTCGTTCTCCCAAGGCTTATTCTCGTCCAATTAGGGTTTTTAACCAATCTTGTGCATCCAATAAGTACATTTGTGTCATTGGTTGAACATTTAGGTCATTTTCGTCCTCCCAAGGCTTATTCTCGTCCAATTAGGGTTTTTAACCAATCTTGTGCATCCAATAAGTACATTTGTGTCATTGGTTGAACATTTAGGTCATTTTCGTCCTCCCAAGGCTTATTCTCGTCCAATTAGGGTTTTTAACCAATCTCTTGCATCCAATAAGTACATTTGTGTCATTGGTTGAACATTTAGGTCATTTTCGTCCTCCCAAGGCTTATTCTCGTCCAATTAGGGTTTTTAACCAATCTTGTGCATCCAATAAGTGATTTTGTGTCATTGTTTGAACATTTAGGTCATTTTCGTCATCCCAAGGCTTATTCTCTTCCAATTAGTGTTTTTAACCAATCTTGTGCATCCAATAAGTACATTTGTGTCATTGGTTGAACATTTAGGTCATTTTCGTCCTCCCTAGGCTTATTCTCGTTCAATTAAGGTTTTGAACCAATCTTGTGCATCAAATAAGTGATTTTGTGTCATTGTTTGAACATTTAGGTTATTTTCATCCTCCCAAGGCTTATTCTCGTCCAATTAGGGTTTTTAACCAATCTTGTGCATCCAATAAGTACATTTGTGTCATTGGTTGAACATTTAGGTCATTTTCGTCCTCCCAAGGCTTATTCTCGTCCAATTAGGGTTTTTAACCAATCTTGTGCATCCAATAAGTGATTTTGTGACGTTGGTTGAACATTTAGGTCATTTCCGTCCTCCCAAGGCTTATTCTCGTCCAATTAGGGTTTTTAACCAATCTTGTGCATCCAATAAGTACATTTGTGTCATTGGTTGAACATTTAGGTCATTTTCGTCCTCCCAAGGCTTATTCTCGTCCAATTAGGGCGTTTAACCAATCTTGTGCATCCAATAAGTACATTTGTGTCATTGGTTGAACATTTAGGTCATTTTCGTCCTCCCAAGGCTTATTCTCGTCCAATTAGGGTTTTTAACCAATCTTGTGCATCCAATAAGTACATTTGTGTCATTGGTTGAACATTTAGGTCATTTTCGTCCTCCCAAGGCTTATTCTCGTCCAATTAGGGTTTTTAACCAATCTTGTGCATCCAATAAGTACATTTGTGTCGTTGGTTCAACATTTAGGTCATTTTCGTCCTCCCAAGGCTTATTCTCGTCCAATTAGGGTTTTTAACCAATCTTGTGCATCCAATAAGTACATTTGTGTCATTGGTTGAACATTTAGGTCATTTTCGTCCTCCCAAGGCTTATTCTCGTCCAATTAGGGTTTTTAACCAATCTTGTGCATCCAATAAGTACATTTGTGTCATTGGTTGAACAATTATGTCATTTTCGTCCTCCCAAGGCTTATTCTCGTCCAATTAGGGTTTTTAACCAATCTTGTGCATCCAATAAGTACATTTGTGTCATTGGTTGAACATTTAGGTCATTTTCGTCCTCCCAAGGCTTATTCTCGTCCAATTAGGGTTTTTAACCAATCTTGTGCATTCAATAAGTGATTTTGAGTCATTGGTTGAACATTTAGGTCATTTTCGTCCTCCCAAGGCTTATTCTCGTCCAATTAGGGTTTTTAACCAATCTTGTGCATCCAATAAGTACATTTGTGTCATTGGTTAAACATTTAGGTCATTTTCGTCCTCCAAAGGCTTATTCTCGTCCAATTAGGGTTTTTTAACCAATCTTGTGCATCCAATAAGTGATTTTGTATCATTGGATGAACATTTAGGTCATTTTCGTCCTCCCAAGGCTTATTCTCGTCCAATTAGGGTTTTTAACCAATCTTGTGCATCCAATAAGTACATTTGTGTCATTGGTTGAACATTTAGGTCATTTTCGTCCTCCCAAGGCTTATTCTCGTCCAATTAGGGTTTTTAACCAATCTTGTGCATCCAATAAGTGATTTTGTGTCATTGGTTGAACATTTAGGTCATTTTCGTCCTCCCAAGGCTTTTTCTCGTCCAATTCGGGTTTTTAACCAATCTTGTGCATCCAATAAGTGATTTTGTGTCATTGGTTGAACATTTAGGTCATTTTCGTCCTCCCAAGGCTTATTCTCGTCCAATTAGGGTTTTTAACCAATCTTGTGCATCTAATAAGTATATTTGTGTCATTGGTTGAACATTTAGGTCATTTTCGTCCTCCCAAGGCTTATTCTTGTCCAATTAGGGTTTTTAACCAATCTTGTGCATCCAATAAGTACATTTGTGTCATTGGTTCAACATTTAGGTCATTTTTGTCCTCCCAAGGCTTATTCTCGTCCAATTAGGGTTTTTAACCAATCTTGTGCATCCAATAAGTACATTTGTGTCATTGGTTGAACATTTAGGTCATTTTCGTCCTCCCAAGGCTTATTCTCGTCCAATTAGGGTTTTTAACCAATCTTGTGCATCCAATAAGTACATTTGTGTCATTGGTTGAACATTTAGGTCATTTTCGTCCTCCCAAGGCTTATTCTCGTCCAATTAGGGTTTTTAATTAATCTCGTGCATCCAATAAGTGATTTTGTGTCGTTGGTTGAACATTTAGGTCATTTTTGTCCTCCCAAGGCTTATTCTCGTCCAATTAGGGTTTTTAACCAATCTTGTGCATTGAATAAGTACATTTGTGTCGTTGGTTGAACATTTAGGTCATTTTCGTCCTCCCAAGGCTTATTCTCGTCCAATTAGGGTTTTTAACCAATCTTGTGCATCCAATAAGTACATTTGTGTCATTGGTTGAACATTTAGGTCATTTTCGTCCTCCCAAGGCTTATTCTCGTCCAATTAGGGTTTTTAACTAATCTTGCGCATCCAATAAGTACATTTGTGTCATTGGTTGAACATTTAGGTCACTTTGTCCTCCCAAGGCTTATTCTCGTCCAATTAGGGTTTTTAACCAATCTTGTGCATCCAATAAGTACATTTATGTGATTGGTTGAACATTTAGGCCATTTTCTTCCTCCCAAGGCTTATTCTCGTCCAATTAGGGTTTTTAACCAATCTTGTGCATCCAATAAGTACATTTGTGTCATTGGTTGAACATTTAGGTCATTTTCGTCCTCCCAAGGCTTATTCTCGTCCAATTAGGGTTTTTAACTAATCTTGCGCATCAAATAAGTACATTTGTGTCATTGGTTGAACATTTAGGTCATTTTCGTCCTTCTAAGGCTTATTCTCGTCCAATTAGGGTTTTTAACCAATCTTGTGCATCCAATAGGTACATTTGTGTCATTGGTTGAACATTTAGGTCATTTTCGTCCTCTTAAGGCTTATTCTCGTCCAATTAGGGTTTTTAACCAATCTTGTGCATCCAATAAGTGATTTTGTGTCATTGGTTGAACATTTAGGTCATTTTCGTCCTCCCAAGGCTTATTCTCGTCCAATTAGGGTTTTTAACCAATCTTGTGCATCCAATAAGTACATCTGTGTCATTTGTTGAACATTTAGGTCATTTTCGTCCTCCCAAGGCTTATTCTCGTCCAATTAGGGTTTTTAACCAATCTTGTGCATCCAATAAATGATTTTGTGTCATTGGTAGAACATTTAGGTCATTTTCCTCCTCCCAAGGCTTATTCTCGTCAAATTAGGGTTTTTAACCAATCTTGTGCATCCAATAAGTGATTTTGTGTCATTGGTTGAACATTTAGGTTATTTTCGTCCTCCCAAGGCTTATTCTCGTCCAATTAGGGTTTTTAACCAATCTTGTGCATCCAATAAGTACATTTGTGTCATTGGTTTAACATTTAGGTCATTTTCGCCCTCCCAAGGCTTATTCTCGTCAAATTAGGGTTTTTAACCAATCTTGTGCATCCAAAAAGTACATTTGTGTCATTGGTTGAACATTTAGGTCATTTTCGCCCTCCCAAGGCTTATTCTCGTCCAATTAGGGTTTTTAACCAATCTTGTGCATCCAATAAGTACATTTGTGTCATTGGTTGAACATTTAGGTCATTTTCGTCCTCCCACGGCTTATTCTCGTCCAATTAGGGTTTTTAACCAA
>JBBPBP010000722.1:0-30478 GCA_037974735.1 Cicer chorassanicum
GATGGAATTTCATCGTTTCAACTTATTTGGAACATCAAGGATAAAGTAGCCAAAGCATCGGCCAATTGATTGTTTTTTCGAGCGACACGATGAAAGGTGATTTTGTCAAATTGTGAAGATAATTCATTTATGTAGGTAAAATAAGGTATTAATTTCTTTTCTCGAGTTTCCAATTCTTGGTTAAGATGATTAATGACTGTTGCTTTTGATTCCAAAGTAGCCAAAATTCCTACGGCACAAGTTTCATATTCTGCTATATTATTGGTACAATCAAAATACAAGCGCACTGTGATAGGTATGAACTGCTTTTTATGAGATATTAAGACAACCCCAATATAATGCCCCATTACCTTTGAGGCCCCGTCGAACAATAAGGTCCATTTTCCATTATCACATTCTTCAAACAAAACCATGATGCTTTCATTCGGGAATTTACATTGCATTGATTGATAATCATCCCTAGGTTGATTAGCCAAATAATCTGTCAAGGCACTCCCTTTGATGGCTTTCTAAGTAACATAGGTAATATCATATTCTGATCACACCACCTGCCAACGAGCAATTCACCCTGTGAGAGCATACTTTACGAAAATGTACTTGATTGGATCCATCTTGAATATCAAGCTGGTCGTATGGCAAACCATGTATTGCCTTAAGCGATGGGCCTCCTAGGCTAAGGCACAATAAGTACGTTCTAACATTGTATATTTGGTTTCAACCTCTATAATTTTTTTACTTAGATAGTAAATGGCATGCTCCTTTTTTTCCTGTTTCATCGTGTTGCCCCAGCACGCATCCCATGGATCTATCGGGGACTGTAAGATACATAATCAAGGGTCGACTCGGAACTAGGGGGACTAGAATTGGAGGCTTCTACACGTACTATCGGATTTTCTCAAATGCATTTTGGCATTCCTCATAACCATTTGATTTTTCCGTAAAAGTTTAAAGATTGGTTCACAAGTGGCGGTTTGTTGTGATATAAATCTGGAAATATAATTTGGTATCCGAAAAGAACGTGAACTTCTTTTTCTGTACTTGGGGGAAGCATTTCTAAAATGGCATGAACCTTATCGGGGTCAACTTGTATTCCTTTCTGACTAACCACAAATCCCAATAATTTTTCCGACCTCACGCCGAAAGTGCACTTGAAAGGATTAAGCTTTAGCTTAAACTTTCTAAGCCTTTCGAAAAGTTTTTTAAATCATGTCGTCTATATAAACTTCTACCTCTTTATGAACTATGCCATGCAATATGGCTACCATAACTCTTTGGTAGGTTGTCCCAAGATTCTTCAGACCAAAAGGCATTACTTTTTAACAAGATGTTCCCCAAGGGGTGATGAAAGTAATTTTTTTCATATCTTCAATTGTCATCTTAATTTGATTATACCCAGAGAAAACATTCATAAAAGAGAAGAGCGAATTGTAGGACACATTGTCAACCGGAATATCGATGTGAGGTAACGGGGAATCATCTTGGGTTTTAAATTAGAGGGTGCAGGTTAGTCATCCCAACTTTAAATTAAAGTGTGTGGGTCAGTAGGCCTGACTTTAAATTTATATACTATTGAAAATATGAAATGTCATGAATGCATTTGATGAATGAACATTTTCCTTCATTTTCATCTCTTTTTTTTTTTTTAATTTTTTCAATCAACTTTTTTACAATTTTTTATTTATTTCTTTCACCTCCTTACGAACATGATTCTTGGATTCATGGATGAAGAATATGCACAACTTCAAATAAATAGTGGAGATTGTCCTTTTGATCTTTAAAGAGATTTTTGTTACATCTTCGACTTGATCTCTAGTTACCACTACCTTATGTGTAAAGACATCATACTAGTTTTGGCCTCTTGACATTCACATATCTTGTGCCCCAACATATGATTATCATAGAAATGCATTTTGACAAAAAGATTCATAACTCAAGAAATTAGTTTGAACAGTGATATTTAGTGAAAAAATCTATGGTACAAAAAAAGAATGATTCATAGGAAGAGAAGAAGCTTAGGTGATCTCATATGGGTAAATGACCCAATTTATTAGTAGTATTTCATAAAAGAAGTGTGCTAATAAATCATAACATAATGTGAATCACGTTATTAACCTAGTTTGGAGGATATGATTTGCCCCAATTTATCTTGGAAACCTTTCAGAATATATTGCTTTGACTTTGATCTGTGTAAGCCATATTATTTGCTCATTTTATTTTATTCTCAAGCTAGTAAACTTCTTCATTCCCTTTTTTTTTTGTGGGCATAATTTTTTCCTAGGTCGCCCTTCTGGGTTTTTTGACCTAACAGGTCTTCATTCATTTTCGTCTAGGCCGCATCTTCAAGTTTTTGACTTAGCAGGTCTTTATTCGAATTTGTATCCTAACTTTTTCCTAGGTTGTCCTTTTGGATTTTCAACCTAGTGGGTCTTTACTCCTTTTTGTACCCTAATTTTTGCCTAGGTTGCCCTTTCAGGTTTTCAACCTAGCAGGTATTTATTATTTTTTTGTACCCTAATTTTTGCCTAGGTCGCCCTTTCAGGTTTTCAACCTAGCGGGTATTTATTATTATTATTATTTTATTTTTTTTATACCCTAATTTTTGCCTAGGTCGTCCTTTTGGATTTTCAACCTAGCGGGTCTTCATTTAGATGTAATACTTTTTGAAGCATCAATGTGGGCAAGTAGTGATAAGTCTTCTCGATCGATATTGGGGTGGATCAGAGCCACACTTAAATGTATTTTTTGTATGGTACTTGGGCTCATATAGTTGGGAGTCCACTTGTCATGCTAGTCCTTTTAGATATGTGAAATCTTCTTGAGCGCTAATTCTTTCTTTTGAAGCTCTGAAGTTCATATGTTCTTCTGTTAAGATCTTTTGAAATAATTGTCCTTGACATGAGGTAGTCAAAAAATTTCTTGAATTGAATTCAGTCGGCCAACACAGATCATTACTCTTGATAAAAGGATTTTTTTTTGAATGGGTCGCACTGCCTTTATTCTATATAATAAGGAACAAAGGGGTGCCCCAATTATAGTCTGATACTCAGGGAGGGTATTTCACAGTTACGAGGTAATATTTGGTACGAGAACTTTCCATCTAGCTTTTCTTATACGTTTGATAATAAGCAGGATAGTCGGACTTTCATTCTTGTGAGTGACTGTTCTTCATCATGACTTGCTTACTTTGAACATTGAAGATAAAACAGCTAGAATACCAACAACTTGATTATATTGTTGAGGGTCATGATAGAAAATGACTTTTTAGACATTTGTCTAATATGTACATATAAATGATCATATTCTTATCCCAAATTTTACATTCTTGATAAAACCTGTTGATGATTAGGTCAAATCTCCATATGCTTTCAACATTTCACTTTTGATTTGTAGGTGGCTAGAATAGTCATGGTACAAACTTCAAATTCCTCCACGTGATTGGTATATTCAAAGCACAATTATATAATAATAAATATAAAATGACTTTTATAGGGGATTAAGATGACGTTAACTACATGTCCCAACATATTGAGGTCCATCCAAATAAGGGATTTTATTTTTATCATTCCCATCTCCTTTAGTGGAATTAATAGCATAACTGAAATTATGTAATGAAATCTTAGCAAACTTATTTATGAATGAACTACTTCCAAATATGTATGGTACATGGTTAGAATAAAAGAAAGGTATATAATGTTGGGTAAGAAATCGTTAAATATATGAGGGTAGAGAGGAAGAGAAAACAAAATGCATTTATTGATACTCATAATATTAAGGAAACAAGAATGTGTCAATATAATAAAGTATCATAAGACTTTATACTTAGCAATATTATCAGTGCTTTAGAATCAAATTGAGAGAACTTGATAATATCTTCATTGTTGACTTTGCCCCTTGGATAAACTCAGAATATATATGTAACATCGTCAATGTCTTCAACATAATGTCTAGTCGAGGTTTTTTTCAAATGTCCTTAAAGGTTCATACAAGATTTGACATTTTTCTTTAGATTGATGTATTTTTTCATGGCATCAAAGTAATAAGCTATAGTGATTAAAGTTCAACATAGACGACCCAACTTCTAGAGGTTCACCTGTGGCGAAAAGCCAAAAAAAAAAAATATGTCCATGACCCAGAAGTAGAGGGTGGAGGATAAAGATGAATCTCATCAGTATCAGGTTCAAATCTTGTGGACAAGTGACTTGTGGTTGACCAAAAAGTACACTAAAAGGTAAAAATTGTTAGACTTATGAAATCAAGGGGTAAACATGAGTTCTTCGTGATATACTTTTTTCCATGAAGGGTTCCCATAATTTCAAGTATTGATGGTTTGTAATATTTCCAAGCTTTTAGCCATAGGGTCTTTCAGTTGGTTAAGATCATCTTTGTATGCTTCAATTCATCCATGATTTTAGCTCGAGAACATGTTCGGTAGGGGTATCATGATACTTTTTTTTCATTCTTTTTTTTGCTTGTTTTTTTTTTGCTTTTTTATTTTATTTTTTTCTTGAAGGAAAATGTTATGAGAATGTAAAAAAAAATGAATGAATGATTGTGCATTTAAGTGAAACATTTGACTACCTCCTAATATGCAATTAATTTTTCTTAAAAAATGAGGAGAAAAAGAAAAACAACATGTTGTAAAATGAAATAAAAGATGAAACATGCATGATTATGCAATGCATTATGATGAATATGGGATATAGATAGGGTAGGTTTTTTCATATATACATGTGTCCTACATGGTTCTTTTTTATTTGATGGTTTTTTTTTGTAATGTGAACCTTTACTATGGGTGGCTCTATAGTTCTAAATTGGCTCCTAGAGCACACAACTCAATTCTAAAATATTAAACCAATTAATAGGTAAACTATTAAAATGGAAATATTCTAGAAAAGGTCAACTCTAGGTGAGACTTTCATGACAACCAAACAAGATGTACATCCAGAAGATTATCATTACACAGTCTCTAACTTATCTTAGGTTGCACTCAGCCCGGGTATAGAGCCCACTCATAAGTGTGTGTCGTGTTAGGGTAGTGTATAGTAAAATAAATAAATAAAAAATAGCCACAATGAAAATAAATTAACAAGACATATATAATTATATTAACAATATATGAAAACAAATAAAACAATTGGGGTAATATAAATAAAATAATAAATAATCATATACAATTAATTAAATCGGGCTTGACTCTCGAAAGTCCCCAGCGGAGTCGCCAGCTGTCGCGTCCAGTTTTTTTCGCGAAAAAGGAGTCGCCACCAATTTTATTTTATTCAAAGGAAAAATTGGATAAAACCTAAAATAATTATTTTTGAACCAAAAATTCGGATTCGGGAGTCGATTACGAGTAGGGAAGGTATTAGCACCCTACAACGTCCGTTAAACGGTTACCCTATAATTAATTGTATACAAACTATTTATTTATTTATTCATTTATTTTTACCCCAAAAAGAATAATAAGAAAATAAATAAATTATTTACATTAATAAAAGAAGAAAAAGTATTTTTTTTTATTAATTTGGTTTGACAAGGAAAAAACCTTGCTCCTACGTATCCCCAGGTGCAATAGGGAAATCAAAACACACGTAGTTCTTGGGTAGAAAATATTTATGTGTTGACTGATTTTATTATTAATTTTACTTTATATATATAAATATCAAAATAAATTAACAACATAATAGTGATAATAATAATAGTAATAACGGTAATATTGATAATGATAATAATAATAATAATAATAATAATAATAATAATAATAATAATAATAATAATAATAATAATAATAGGAGTGATGTGTTGTATATTGATTTGTGTATTGTTTTATTTTAAGGAAACACTTTTGTTACTTTTTGACTTTTACAAATTTTAAAGGATAAAAATTCAAGAGCAGATTCGCGAGTTGGCGGCGCATATGTAGCGCGGACCGGCGACGATAATAACAAAAAAAAAAAGTTTAAAATACAAGAAACAAAACAAAATAAAGATAAGATATCACGAATTTGATAAAGAAATAAACGATTATACAACAATCGATTTTATTCTTATTAGTTAATTCCAAAACTTGATCATGAAACCGAAAAAAATATTCTTGTTTATATCATATGTGCATAGAATAGTAAAAAAAACTCTATAACAACAATAATGTCAAAAAAATAGATGAGGAGAAAAAAAGAAAAAGAAAGTGTTTACCGCACTATAGAGGTTTATTATTAGTTTCTGGTTCCAATCTCTCTTCTCTATTTTTCTGCCTATTATCCTCTCTTCTCTTTTGTTTTTTTTTGTGCTCTCAATTGTGCTCCAAATAGTACTCAATCGTCTCCCCTGGTATACTCTTACTATCGATTATTTATAGGCCTTTCGGGGTAGGTTACAAAAGACAAGGGAATAATTGCCAATTGATCACCATTTTATTACTATTAATCTCTTTCTTTGTGGTTTCTTTTCTTTCAATTGATTATCATTATACCGATTTTTATGACCATCAATCCATTCAATTGATCCTCATTATACCGATTTTTATGACCATCAATCCATTTCTTTTCAGTTTCTTTCATACAATTATGTATATTTATTTTTTTATTTATTATTTTTTTATATATTTTTATATATATTTTTTTTATTTTTCTATTTTTTAGAAAAGAATCTAAACAAGAATTAGAGGCAAAAAACTAGGAACAAATGTGATTGTTTAAAGTTTAAAGCTCTAATTATTTATTTTTATTTTTATATTTCTATACATTTATTATTATTATTTCCCTCTTTTTTTTAATAAAAAGTAAAAAATAAATAAATAGATAAATAAATAACAAGCGGACAAAATTAGGTGTCAACAGCTGCCCCTCTTTACTTAGAATTTACTTGAGAATCAAAGTAAAAGATAAGTAAAGATGACAACTCTAATTTTGTCCGAAAAGAATTTTTTAGAAGGGTGCGAGTCGTTTTCCCGGCTTCAACATGCGGGTCGTTTTCTCGGCTTCGGGTGCGAGTCGTTTTCCCGGCTTCAACATGCGGGTCGTTTTCTCGGCTTTGGGTGCGAGTCGTTTTCCCGGCTTCAACATGCGGGTCGTTTTCTCGGCTTTGGGTGCGAGTCGTTTTCCCGGCTTCAACATGCGGGTCGTTTTCTCGGCTTTAAATTTATGAATCAGTGAATGAATGTATTGATTTTTATTAATATTTTTATTGGACACAATCATTAAAATCATGGATGAAAAAGGCACTTATACATTTTTCTTGAACTTGATATCTTTGGTCTCTCTTTTGTCCATTTCTTTTTTTTTTTGTTTTTTTGTATTTCTTTTTACTGTTGTAATCTTAAGCTTGATCTCATATTGTCGTCTGCCTTGCACTCTAAACAACCTCTAATATATCCGACTTTATCGCAATTCATTATATCGAGGTATGGTATATATTTTACTTTCCAATACACGATAATCATAAAATGCATTCGAGAAAGAGGGTTAAATTATAACGATGATAAAAGTATATATCAATATATTGATGTTCAATATGAATAAAAAATATACATAAGATAAAACAAAAGGAATTGGTGGAAGACCCGACTTGGTTACTAGTAATTCGAAGGTAGACTGTACTAACTTCTCGTGCCATAGTCCGATCGATACTGTTGGTTCTGTCCTTTTGAGTATATATTCTTTGTTTTCTTTTTCTTCTTCTCCTAGGTTGCCCTTTCCGGTTTTCAACCCAATAGGTATTTATTAAATTTTTTGTACCCTAATTTTTGTCTAGGTGGTCCTTTTAGTTTTTCAACCCAGCAGGTATTTATATTTCTTGTACCCTAATTTTTGCATAGGTTGCTTTTTTAGGTTTTCAACCTAACGTTATTATATATTTTTTTTTGGTTTTTTTTTTGTTTTTTATTCTTTTCCTAGGTTGCCCTTTCCGGTTTTCAACCCAATAGGTATTTATTATATTTTTTTGTACCCTAATTTTTGTCTAGATGGTCCTTTTAGGTTTTCAACCTAACTGTATTAATTTTTATTTTTTATTTTTTTTATTTTTGTTTTTTTATTCTTTTCCTAGGTTGCCCTTTCCAGTTTTCAACCTAGTAGGTATTCATTATTATTTTTGTACCCAAATTTTTGCCTAGGTTGTCCAAGAGGTATTTATTATATATTTTTGTACCCTAATTTTTGCCTAGGTCGCCTTTTCAGGTTTTCAACCTAACGAGTATTATTATAATTATTTTTCTTTGTGTACCCTAATTTTACCTAGGTTGCCCTTTCAGGTTTTCAACCTAGCGGGTATTCTTTTTTGTACCCTAATTTTTGCTTAGGTCGCCCTTTTAGGTTTTCAACCTAACGGGTATTCATTATTATTTTTGTACCCAAATTTTTGCCTAGGTTGCCTTTTCAGGTTATCAACCTAGCGGGTATTCATTATTTAAGTATGATAACTTTTTACGACATATGAGTTTATAGGGAGGACTACATCTTTTCCATCCATTTCGTGAGGATCAAAGCTCCACTTGATAAAGATTTTTTCACGACGTATGGGTCTTCATAGTTAGGGGTCCATTTCCCACGATAATCCTTTTGAATGGGTAAGATCTTTTTTACCACCATGTCTCCCTCTCCAAATTCTCGAGGACGTATTTTTTTCTCTTATGCTCTTTTCAATCTTTTATGATATAATTGCCCATGGCATAAGGTCGCCCACCTTTTTTCATCAATTAAATTCAATTGATCGAAACGGGTTTGTACCCATTCCGACTCCTCTAGTTTGGCTTCCATTAATACTCTTAGTGAAGGGATTTCTACTTCAATTGGTAGCACAGCCTCCATCCCATATACTAGGGAAAAAGGGGTTGCCCCAGTTGAAGTGCGTATCGAAGTGCGATACTCATGTAGTGCAGACGACAACATCTCATGCCAAGATACTCATGTAGTGCAGACGACAACATCTCATGCCAATCTTTGTATGTTGCAACCATTTTCTGAATAATCTTTTTGATGTTTTTATTTGCTGCTTCAATTGTGCCATTCATTTTTGTAAGGGGACGAATTGTGGTGTTGAATTTTAAAGGTGGCACACAATTCATCCATCATTTTGTTATTCAGATATTGTGGCATTGTTGGTAATGATCTTGCTTGGTAGGCCATAACGACACATTAACTCCCTTTTTATGAATTTGACTACCACATTCTGGTTACATTGGGGTACGAAACGGCCACTACCCATTTGGTAAAGTAATCGATTACCACCAAGATGAAGCGATGTCCATTTGATGCTTTCGGTTCAATCATTCCGATGACGTCTATGCCCCACATTGAGAACGGTCAGGGCGCTGAAAGGGTGTTTAGAAGCATTAGTGGGGGGTGGATAATATCAGCATATATTTGACACTTATGGCATTTCTTTACATAATTAAAACAATCTTTTTCTAGGGTGAGCCAGTAATACCCGGCCCGAAGAATCTTTCTAGACATGGCGTGTCCGTTCATATGGATCCCATAAGAGCCTTCGTGGACATCTTGTAGAATTTCTTTCGGCTCATTGACATCAACACATCTAAGGAGTACCATATCATGATTCCTCTTATACAAAATATTTTCATTCACGAAAAAGCTCGCGGCTAACCGTCTCAGAGTTCTTTTCTCATTCTCCGATATTCTGGAAGGATATTCTCTATTTATAAGATAATGTTTGATGTCGTGATACCATGGTTTCCCGTCAGTTTCTTCTTCCATTAAGTGGCAGTAGGCAGGATGATCTCGACTCTCCAATTTAATAGATGGAATTTCATCGTTTCAACTTATTTGGAACATCAAGGATAAAGTAGCCAAAGCATCGGCCAATTGATTGTTTTTTCGAGCGACACGATGAAAGGTGATTTTGTCAAATTGTGAAGATAATTCATTTATGTAGGTAAAATAAGGTATTAATTTCTTTTCTCGAGTTTCCAATTCTTGGTTAAGATGATTAATGACTGTTGCTTTTGATTCCAAAGTAGCCAAAATTCCTACGGCACAAGTTTCATATTCTGCTATATTATTGGTACAATCAAAATACAAGCGCACTGTGATAGGTATGAACTGCTTTTTATGAGATATTAAGACAACCCCAATATAATGCCCCATTACCTTTGAGGCCCCGTCGAACAATAAGGTCCATTTTCCATTATCACATTCTTCAAACAAAACCATGATGCTTTCATTCGGGAATTTACATTGCATTGATTGATAATCATCCCTAGGTTGATTAGCCAAATAATCTGTCAAGGCACTCCCTTTGATGGCTTTCTAAGTAACATAGGTAATATCATATTCTGATCACACCACCTGCCAACGAGCAATTCACCCTGTGAGAGCATACTTTACGAAAATGTACTTGATTGGATCCATCTTGAATATCAAGCTGGTCGTATGGCAAACCATGTATTGCCTTAAGTGATGGGCCTCCTAGGCTAAGGCACAATAAGTACGTTCTAACATTGTATATTTGGTTTCAACCTCTATAATTTTTTTACTTAGATAGTAAATGGCATGCTCCTTTTTTTCCTGTTTCATCGTGTTGCCCCAGCACGCATCCCATGGATCTATCGGGGACTGTAAGATACATAATCAAGGGTCGACTCGGAACTAGGGGGACTAGAATTGGAGGCTTCTACACGTACTATCGGATTTTCTCAAATGCATTTTGGCAATCCTCATAACCATTTGATTTTTCCGTAAAAGTTTAAAGATTGGTTCACAAGTGGCGGTTTGTTGTGATATAAATCTGGAAATATAATTTGGTATCCGAAAAGAACGTGAACTTCTTTTTCTGTACTTGGGGGAAGCATTTCTAAAATGGCATGAACCTTATCGGGGTCAACTTGTATTCCTTTCTGACTAACCACAAATCCCAATAATTTTTCCGACCTCACGCCGAAAGTGCACTTGAAAGGATTAAGCTTTAGCTTAAACTTTCTAAGCCTTTCGAAAAGTTTTTTAAATCATGTCGTCTATATAAACTTCTACCTCTTTATGAACTATGCCATGCAATATGGCTACCATAACTCTTTGGTAGGTTGTCCCAAGATTCTTCAGACCAAAAGGCATTACTTTTTAACAAGATGTTCCCCAAGGGGTGATGAAAGTAATTTTTTTCATATCTTCAATTGTCATCTTAATTTGATTATACCCAGAGAAAACATTCATAAAAGAGAAGAGCGAATTGTAGGACACATTGTCAACCGGAATATCGATGTGAGGTAACGGGGAATCATCTTGGGTTTTAAATTAGAGGGTGCAGGTTAGTCATCCCAACTTTAAATTAAAGTGTGTGGGTCAGTAGGCCTGACTTTAAATTTATATACTATTGAAAATATGAAATGTCATGAATGCATTTGATGAATGAACATTTTCCTTCATTTTCATCTCTTTTTTTTTTTTTAATTTTTTCAATCAACTTTTTTACAATTTTTTATTTATTTCTTTCACCTCCTTACGAACATGATTCTTGGATTCATGGATGAAGAATATGCACAACTTCAAATAAATAGTGGAGATTGTCCTTTTGATCTTTAAAGAGATTTTTGTTACATCTTCGACTTGATCTCTAGTTACCACTACCTTATGTGTAAAGACATCATACTAGTTTTGGCCTCTTGACATTCACATATCTTGTGCCCCAACATATGATTATCATAGAAATGCATTTTGACAAAAAGATTCATAACTCAAGAAATTAGTTTGAACAGTGATATTTAGTGAAAAAATCTATGGTACAAAAAAAGAATGATTCATAGGAAGAGAAGAAGCTTAGGTGATCTCATATGGGTAAATGACCCAATTTATTAGTAGTATTTCATAAAAGAAGTGTGCTAATAAATCATAACATAATGTGAATCACGTTATTAACCTAGTTTGGAGGATATGATTTGCCCCAATTTATCTTGGAAACCTTTCAGAATATATTGCTTTGACTTTGATCTGTGTAAGCCATATTATTTGCTCATTTTATTTTATTCTCAAGCTAGTAAACTTCTTCATTCCCTTTTTTTTTTGTGGGCATAATTTTTTCCTAGGTCGCCCTTCTGGGTTTTTTGACCTAACAGGTCTTCATTCATTTTCGTCTAGGCCGCATCTTCAAGTTTTTGACTTAGCAGGTCTTTATTCGAATTTGTATCCTAACTTTTTCCTAGGTTGTCCTTTTGGATTTTCAACCTAGTGGGTCTTTACTCCTTTTTGTACCCTAATTTTTGCCTAGGTTGCCCTTTCAGGTTTTCAACCTAGCAGGTATTTATTATTTTTTTGTACCCTAATTTTTGCCTAGGTCGCCCTTTCAGGTTTTCAACCTAGCGGGTATTTATTATTATTATTATTTTATTTTTTTTATACCCTAATTTTTGCCTAGGTCGTCCTTTTGGATTTTCAACCTAGCGGGTCTTCATTTAGATGTAATACTTTTTGAAGCATCAATGTGGGCAAGTAGTGATAAGTCTTCTCGATCGATATTGGGGTGGATCAGAGCCACACTTAAATGTATTTTTTGTATGGTACTTGGGCTCATATAGTTGGGAGTCCACTTGTCATGCTAGTCCTTTTAGATATGTGAAATCTTCTTGAGCGCTAATTCTTTCTTTTGAAGCTCTGAAGTTCATATGTTCTTCTGTTAAGATCTTTTGAAATAATTGTCCTTGACATGAGGTAGTCAAAAAATTTCTTGAATTGAATTCAGTCGGCCAACACAGATCATTACTCTTGATAAAAGGATTTTTTTGAATGGGTCGCACTGCCTTTATTCTATATAATAAGGAACAAAGGGGTGCCCCAATTATAGTCTGATACTCAGGGAGGGTATTTCACAGTTACGAGGTAATATTTGGTACGAGAACCTTCCATCTAGCTTTTCTTATACGTTTGATAATAAGCAGGATAGTCGGACTTTCATTCTTGTGAGTGACTGTTCTTCATCATGACTTGCTTACTTTGAACATTGAAGATAAAACAGCTAGAATACCAACAACTTGATTATATTGTTGAGGGTCATGATAGAAAATGACTTTTTAGACATTTGTCTAATATGTACATATAAATGATCATATTCTTATCCCAAATTTTACATTCTTGATAAAACCTGTTGATGATTAGGTCAAATCTCCATATGCTTTCAACATTTCACTTTTGATTTGTAGGTGGCTAGAATAATCATGGTACAAACTTCAAATTCCTCCACGTGATTGGTATATTCAAAGCACAATTATATAATAATAAATATAAAATGACTTTTCTAGGGGATTAAGATGACGTTAACTACATGTCCCAACATATTGATGTCCATCCAAATAAGGGATTTTATTTTTATCATTCCCATCTCCTTTAGTGGAATTAATAGCATAACTGAAATTATGTAATGAAATCTTAGCAAACTTATTTATGAATGAACTACTTTCAAATATGTATGGTACATGGTTAGAATAAAAGAAAGGTATATAATGTTGTGTAAGAAATCGTTAAATATATGAGGGGTAGAAAGGAAGAGAAAACAAAATGCATTTATTGATACTCATAATATTAAGGAAACAAGAATGTGTCAATATAATAAAGTATCATAAGACTTTATACTTAGCAATATTATCAGTGCTTTAGAATCAAATTGAGAGAACTTGATAATATCTTCATTGTTGACTTTGCCCCTTGGATAAACTCAGAATATATATGCAGCGTCGTCAATGTCTTCAACATAATGTCTAGTCGAGGTTTTTTTTCAAATGTCCTTAAAGGTTCATACAAGATTTGACATTTTTCTTTAGATTGATGTATTTTTTCATGGCATCAAAGTAATAAGCTATAGTGATTAGAGTTCAACATAGACGACCCAACTTCTAGAGGTTCACCTGTGGCTAAAAGCCAAAAAAAATATGTCCATGACCCAGAAGTAGAGGGTGGAGGATAAAGATGAATCTCATCAGTATCAGGTTCAAATCTTGTGGACAAGTGACTTGTGGTTGACCAAAAAGTAGACTAAAAGGTAAAAATTGTTAGACTTATGAAATCAAGAGGTAAACATAAGTTCTTCGTGATATACTTTTTTCCGTGAAGGGTTCCCATGATTTCAAGTATTGATGGTTTGTAATATTTCCAAGCTTTTAGCCATAGGGTCTTTCACTTGGTTTAGATCATCTTTGTATGCTTCAATTCATCCATGATTTTAGCTCGAGAACATGTTCGGTAGGGGTATCATGATACTTTTTTTTTTCATTCTTTTTTTTTGCTTGTTTTTTTTTTTTGCTTTCTTTTTTTGCTTTTTTTATTTTATTTTTTTCTTGAAGGAAAATGTTATGAGAATGTAATAAAAAATGAATGCAATGATTGTGCATTTAACTGAAACATTTGACTACCTCCTAATATGCATTTAATTTTTCTTAAAAAATGAGGAGAAAAAGAAAAACAACATGTTGTAAAATGAAATAAAAGATGAAACATGCATGATTATGCAATGCATTATGATGAATATGGGATATAGATAGGGTAGGTTTTTTCATATATACATGTGTCCTACATGGTTCTTTTTTATTTGATGGTTTTTTTTTGTAATGTGAACCTTTACTATGGGTGGCTCTATAGTTCTAAATTGGCTCCTAGAGCACACAACTCAATTCTAAAATATTAAACCAATTAATAGGTAAACTATTAAAATGGAAATATTCTAGAAAAGGTCAACTCTAGGTGAGACTTTCATGACAACCAAACAAGATGTACATCCAGAAGATTATCATTACACAGTCTCTAACTTATCTTAGGTTGCACTCAGCCCGGGTATAGAGCCCACTCATAAGTGTGTGTCGTGTTAGGGTAGTGTATAGTAAAATAAATAAATAAAAAATAGCCACAATGAAAATAAATTAACAAGACATATATAATTATATTAACAATATATGAAAACAAATAAAACAATTGGGGTAATATAAATAAAATAATAAATAATCATATACAATTAATTAAATCGGGCTTGACTCTCGAAAGTCCCCAGCGGAGTCGCCAGCTGTCGCGTCCAGTTTTTTTCGCGAAAAAGGAGTCGCCACCAATTTTATTTTATTCAAAGGAAAAATTGGATAAAACCTAAAATAATTATTTTTGAACCAAAAATTCGGATTCGGGAGTCGATTACGAGTAGGGAAGGTATTAGCACCCTACAACGTCCGTTAAACGGTTACCCTATAATTAATTGTATACAAACTATTTATTTATTTATTCATTTATTTTTACCCCAAAAAGAATAATAAGAAAATAAATAAATTATTTACATTAATAAAAGAAGAAAAAGTATTTTTTTTTATTAATTTGGTTTGACAAGGAAAAAACCTTGCTCCTACGTATCCCCAGGTGCAATAGGGAAATCAAAACACACGTAGTTCTTGGGTAGAAAATATTTATGTGTTGACTGATTTTATTATTAATTTTACTTTATATATATAAATATCAAAATAAATTAACAACATAATAGTGATAATAATAATAGTAATAACGGTAATATTGATAATGATAATAATAATAATAATAATAATAATAATAATAATAATAATAATAATAATAATAATAATAATAATAGGAGTGATGTGTTGTATATTGATTTGTGTATTGTTTTATTTTAAGGAAACACTTTTGTTACTTTTTGACTTTTACAAATTTTAAAGGATAAAAATTCAAGAGCAGATTCGCGAGTTGGCGGCGCATATGTAGCGCGGACCGGCGACGATAATAACAAAAAAAAAAAGTTTAAAATACAAGAAACAAAACAAAATAAAGATAAGATATCACGAATTTGATAAAGAAATAAACGATTATACAACAATCGATTTTATTCTTATTAGTTAATTCCAAAACTTGATCATGAAACCGAAAAAAAAATTCTTGTTTATATCATATGTGCATAGAATAGTAAAAAAAACTCTATAACAACAATAATGTCAAAAAAATAGATGAGGAGAAAAAAAGAAAAAGAAAGTGTTTACCGCACTATAGAGGTTTATTATTAGTTTCTGGTTCCAATCTCTCTTCTCTATTTTTCTGCCTATTATCCTCTCTTCTCTTTTGTTTTTTTTTGTGCTCTCAATTGTGCTCCAAATAGTACTCAATCGTCTCCCCTGGTATACTCTTACTATCGATTATTTATAGGCCTTTCGGGGTAGGTTACAAAAGACAAGGGAATAATTGCCAATTGATCACCATTTTATTACTATTAATCTCTTTCTTTGTGGTTTCTTTTCTTTCAATTGATTATCATTATACCGATTTTTATGACCATCAATCCATTCAATTGATCCTCATTATACCGATTTTTATGACCATCAATCCATTTCTTTTCAGTTTCTTTCATACAATTATGTATATTTATTTTTTTATTTATTATTTTTTTATATATTTTTATATATATTTTTTTTATTTTTCTATTTTTTAGAAAAGAATCTAAACAAGAATTAGAGGCAAAAAACTAGGAACAAATGTGATTGTTTAAAGTTTAAAGCTCTAATTATTTATTTTTATTTTTATATTTCTATACATTTATTATTATTATTTCCCTATTTTTTTTTAATAAAAAGTAAAAATAAATAAATAGATAAATAAATAACAAGCGGACAAAATTTGGTGTCAACATCAACCAATGACACAAAATAGCTTATTGGATGCACAAGATTGGTTAAAAACCCTAATTGGACGAGAATAAGCCTTGGGAGGACGAAAATGACCTAAATTTTCAACCAATGACACAAATGTACTTATTGGATGCACAAGATTTGTTAAAATCCCTAATTGGACGAGAATAAGACTTGGGAGGACGAAAATGACCTAAATGGTCAACCAATGGCACAAAATCACTTATTGGATGCACAAGATTGGTTAAAAACCCTAATTGGACGAGAATAAGCCTTGGGAGGACGAAAATGACATAAATGTTCAACCAATGACACAAAATCACTTATTGGATGCACAAGATTGGTTAAAAACCCTAATTGGACGAGAATAAGCCTAGGGAGGACGAAAATGACCTAAATGTTCAACCAATGACACAAAATCACTTATTGGATGCACAAGATTGGTTAAAAACCCTAATTGGACGAGAATAAGCCTAGGGAGGACGCAAATGACCTAAATGTTCAACCAATGACACAAAATCACTTATTGGATGCACAAGATTTGTTAAAAACTCTAATTGGACGAGAATAAGCCTTTGGAGGACGAAAATGACCTAAATGTTCAACCAATGACCCAAATGTACTTATTGGATGCACAAGATTGGTTAAGAACCCTAATTGGAGGAGAATAAGCCTAGGGAGGACTAAAATGACCTAAATGTTCAACCAATGGCACAAAATCACTTATTGGATGCACAAGATTGGTTAAAAACCCTATTTGGACGAGAATAAGCCTTGGGAGGACGCAAATAAACTAAATGTTCAACCAATGACACAAATGTACTTATTGGATGCACAAGATTGGTTAAAAACCCTAATTGGACGAGAATAAGCCTTTGGAGGACGAAAATGACCTAAATGTTCAACCAATGACACAAATGTACTTATTGGATGCACAAGATTGGTTAAAAACCCTAATTGGACGAGAATAAGACTAGGGAGGACGAAAATGACCTAAATGTTCAACGAATGACACAAAATCACTTATTGGATGCACAAGATTGGTTAAAAACCGTAATTGGACGAGAATAAGCCTTGGGAGGACGAAAATGACCTAAATGTACAACCAATGACACAAATGTACTTATTGGATGCACAAGATTTGTTAAAAACCCTTATTGGTGTAGAATAAGCCTTAGGAGGTCGAAAGTGACCTAAATGTTCAACCAATGACACAAATGTACTTATTGGATGCACAAGATTGGTTAAAAGCCTTAATTGGACGAGAATAAGACTAAGGAGGACGAAAATGACCTAAATGTTCAACCAATGACTCAAAATCACTTATTGGATGCACAAGATTGGTTAAAAACCCTAATTGGACGAGAATAAGCCTTGGGAGGTCGAAAATGACCTAAATGTTCAACCAATGACACAAATGTACTTATTGGATGCACAAGATTGGTTAAAAACCCTAATTGGACGAGAATAAGACTTGGGAGGACGAAAATGACCTAAATTTTCAAACAATGACACAAAATCACTTATTGGATGCACAAGATTGGTTAAAAACCCTAATTGGACGAGAATAAGCCTAGGGAGGACGAAAATGACCTAAATGTTCAACGAATGACACAAAATCACTTATTGGATGCACAAGATTGGTTAAAAACCCTAATTGGACGAGAATAAGCCTTGGGAGGTCGAAAATGACCTAAATGTTCAACCAATGACACAAATGTACTTATTGGATGCACAAGATTGGTTAAAAACCCTAATTGGACGAGAATAAGCCTTGGGAGGACGAAAATGACCTCAATGTTCGACCAATGACACAAATGTACTTATTGGATGCACAAGATTTGTTAAAAACCCTAATTGGACGAGAATAAGACTTGGGATGACGAAAATGACCTAAATGTTCAACCAATGTCTGAAAATCACTTATTGGATGCACAAGATTGGTTAAAAGCCCTAATTGGACGAGAATAAGACTAGGGAGGACGAAAATGACCTAAATGTTCAACCAATGACTCAAAATCACTTATTGGATGCACAAGATTGGTTAAAAACCCTAATTGGACGAGAATAAGCCTTGGGAGGTCGAAAATGACCTAAATGTTCAACCAATGACACAAATGTACTTATTGGATGCACAAGATTGGTTAAAAACCCTAATTGGACGAGAATAAGCCTTAGGAGGTCGAAAATGACCTAAATGTTCAAGCAAAGGCACAAAATCACTTATTGGATGCACAAGATTGGTTAAAAACCCTAATTGGACGAGAATAAGACTTGGGATGACGAAAATGACCTAAATGTTCAACCAATGTCTGAAAATCACTTATTGGATGCACAAGATTGGTTAAAAGCCCTAATTGGACGAGAATAAGACTAGGGAGGACGAAAATGACCTAAATGTTCAACCAATGACTCAAAATCACTTATTGGATGCACAAGATTGGTTAAAAACCCTAATTGGACGAGAATAAGCCTTGGGAGGTCGAAAATGACCTAAATGTTCAATCAATGACACAAATGTACTTATTGGATGCACAAGATTGGTTAAAAACCCTAATTGGACGAGAATAAGCCTTGGGAGGACGAAAATGACCTCAATGTTCGACCAATGACACAAATGTACTTATTGGATGCACAAGATTTGTTAAAAACCCTAATTGGACGAGAATAAGACTTGGGAGGACGAAAATGACCTAAATTTTCAACCAAAGGCACAAAATCACTTATTGGATGCACAAGATTGGTTAAAAACCCTAATTGGACGAGAATAAGACTAGGGAGGACGAAAATGACCTAAATGTTCAACCAATGACTCAAAATCACTTATTGGATGCACAAGATTGGTTAAAAACCCTAATTGGACGAGAATAAGCCTTGGGAGGTCGAAAATGACCTAAATGTTCAACCAATGACACAAATGCACTTATTGGATGCACAAGATTGGTTAAAAACCCTAATTGGACGAGAATAAGCCTTGGGAGGACGAAAATGACCTAAATGTTCAACCAATGACACAAATGCACTTATTGGATGCACAAGATTGGTTAAAAACCCTAATTGGACGAGAATAAGCCTTGGGAGGACGAAAATGACCTAAATGTTCAACCAATGACACAAAATCACTAATTGGATGCACAAGATTGGTTAAAAACCCTAATTGGACGAGAATAAGCATTGTAAGGACGAAAATGATCTAAATGTTCATTCAATGACACAAAATCACTTATTGGATTCACAAGATTGGTTAAAAACCCTAATTGGACGAGAATAAGCCTTAGGAGGACGAAAATGACCTAAATGTTCAACCAATGACACAAATGTACTTATTGGATGCACAAGATTGGTTAAAAACCCTAATTGGACGAGAATAAGCCTAGGGAGGACGAAAATGACCTAAATGTTCAACCAATGACACAAAAGCACTCATTGGATGCACAAGATTGGTTAAAAACCCTAATTGGACGAGAATAAGCCTTGGGAGGACGAAAATGACCTAAATGTTCAACCAATGACACAAAATCACTTATTGGATGCACAAGATTGGTTAAAAACCCTAATTGGACGAGAATAAGCCATTGGAGGATGAAAATGACCTAAATGTTTAACCAATGACACAAAATCACTTATTGGATGCACAAGATTGGTTAAAAACCCTAATTGGACGAGAATAAGCCTTGGGAGGACGAAAATGACCTAAATGTTCAACCAATGACACAAAATCACTTATTGGATGCACAAGATTGGTTAAAAACCCTAATTGGACGAGAATAAGCCTAGGGAGGACGAAATTGACCTAAATGTTCAACCAATGACCCAAAATCACTTATTGGATGCACAAGATTGGTTAAAAACCCTAATTGGACCAGAATAAGCCTAGGGACGACGAAAATGACCTAAATGTTCAACCAATGACACAAAATCAATTATTGGATGAACAAGATTGGTTAAAAACCCTAATTGAACGAGAATAAGCCTTGGGAGGACGAAAATGACCTAAATGTTCAACCAATGACACAAAATCACTTATTGGATGCACAAGATTGGTTAAAAACCCTAATTGGACGAGAATAAGCCTTGGGAGGACGAAAATGACCTAAATGTTCAACCAATGACACAAAATCACTTATTGGATGCACAAGATTGGTTAAAAACCCTAATTGGACGAGAATAAGCCTAGGGAAAACGAAAATGACCTAAATGTTCAACCAATGACACAAATGTACTTATTGGATGCACAAGATTGGTTAAAAACCCTAATTGGACGAGAATAAGCCTTGGGAGGACGAAAATGACCTAAATGTTCAACCAATGACACAAAATCACTTATTGGATGCACAAGATTGGTTAAAAACCCTAATTGGACGAGAATCAGCCTTGGGAGAACTAAAATGACCTAAATGTTCAACCAATGACACAAATGTACTAATTGGATGCACAACATTGGTTAAAAACCCTAATTGGACGAGAATAAGCCTTGGGAGGACGAAAATGACCTAAATGTTCAACCAATGACACAAATGTACTTATTGGATGCACAAGATTGGTTAAAAACCCTAATTGGACGAGAATAAGCCTTGGGAGGACGAAAATGACCAAAATGTTCAACCAATAACACAAAATCACTTATTGGATGCACAAGATTGGTTAAAAACCCTAATTGGACGAGAATAAGCCTTGGGAGGACGAAAATGACCTAAATGTTCAACCAATGACACAAAATCACTTATTGGATGCACAAGATTGGTTAAAAACCCTAATTGGACGAGAATAGCCTTGGGAGGACGAAAATGACCTAAATGTTCAACCAATGACACAAAATCACTTATTGGATGTACAAGATTGGTTAAAAACCCTAATTGGACGAGAATAAGCCTTGGGAGGACGAAAATGACCTAAATGTTCAACCAATGACACAAATTTACTTATTGGATGCACAAGATTGGTTAAAAACCCTAATTGGACGAGAATAAGCCATGGGAGGACGAAAGTGACCTAAATGTTCAACCAATGACACAAATGTACTTATTGGATGCACAAGATTGGTTAAAAACCCTAATTGGACGAGAATAAGCCTTGGGAGGACGAAAATGACCTAAATGTTCAACCAATGACACAAAATCACTTATTGGAAGCACAAGATTGGTTAAAAACCCTAATTGGACGAGAATAAGCGTTGGGAGGACGAAAATGACCGAAATGTTCAACCAATGACACAAATGTACTTATTGGATGCACAAGATTGGTTAAAAACCCTAATTGGACGAGAATAAGCCTTGGGAGGACGAAAGTGACCTAAATGTTCAACCAATGACACAAATGTACTTATTGGATGCACAAGATTGGTTAAAAACCCTAATTGGACGAGAATAAGCCTTGCGAGGACGAAAGTGACCTAAATGTTCAACCAATGACACAAATGTACTTATTGGATGCACAAGATTGGTTAAAAACCCTAATTGGACGAGAATAAGCCTTGGGAGGACGAAAATGACCTAAATGTTCAACCAATGACACAAAATCACTTATTGGATGCACAAGATTGGTTAAAAACCCTAATTGGACCAGAATAAGCCTAGGGAGGACGAAAATGACCTAAATGTTCAACCAATGACTCAAATGTACTTATTGCATGCACAAGATTGGTTAAAAACCCTAATTGGACGAGAATAAGCCTTGGGAGGACGAAAATGACCTAAATGTTCAACCAATGACACAAAATCACTTATTGGATGCACAAGATTGGTTAAAAACCCTAATTGGACGAGAATAAGCCTTAAGATGACGAAAATGACCTAAATGTTCAACCAATGACACAAAATCACGTATTGGATGCACAAGATTGGTTAAAAACCCTAATTGGACGAGAATAAGCCTTGGGAGGACGAAAATGACCTAAATGTTCAACCAATGACACAAAATCACTTATTGGATGCACAAGATTGGTTAAAAATCCTAATTGGACAAGAATAAGCCTAGGGAGGATGAAAATGACCTAAATGTTCAACCAATGACACAAATGTAATTATTGGATGCACAAGATTGGTTAAAAACCCTAATTGGACGAGAATAAGCCTTGGGAGGACGAAAATGACCTAAATGTTCAACCAATGACACAAAATCACTTATTGGATGCACAAGATTGGTTAAAAACCCTAATTGGACGACAATAAGCCTTGGGAGGACGAAAATGACCTAAATGTTCAACCAATGACACAAATGTAATTATTGGATGCACAAGATTGGTTAATAATCCTAATTGGACGAGAATAA
The DNA here is from genome assembly GCA_037974735.1 of Cicer chorassanicum. Classification (NCBI taxonomy): domain Eukaryota; kingdom Viridiplantae; phylum Streptophyta; class Magnoliopsida; order Fabales; family Fabaceae; genus Cicer; species Cicer chorassanicum. The sequence goes on from JBBPBP010000722.1 coordinate 22,874, forward strand.
GACTTGGGAGGACGAAAATGACCTAAATGTTCAACCAATGACACAAATGTACTTATTGGATGCACAAGATTTGTTAAAAACCCTAATTGGACGAGAATAAGACTTAAGAGGACGAAAATGACCTAAATGTTCAACCAATGACACAAAATCACTTATTGGATGCACAAGATTGGTTAAAAACCCTAATTGGACGAGAATAAGCCTTGGGAGGACGAAAATGAACTAAATGTTCAACCAATGACACAAATGTACTTATTGGATGCACAAGATTTGTTAAAAACCCTAATTGGACGGGAATAAGACTTAGGAGGACGAAAATGACCTAAATGTTCAACCAATGACACAAAATCACTTATTGGATGCACAAGATTGGTTAAAAACCCTAATTGGACGAGAATAAGCCTTGGGAGGACGAAAATGACCTAAATGTTCAACCAATAACACCAAATCACTTATTGGATGCACAAGATTGGTTAAAAACCCTAATTGGACAAGAATAACTCTTGGGAGGACGAAAATGACCTAAATGTTCAACCAATGACACAAATGTACTTATTGGATGCACAAGATTTGTAAAAAAACCCTAATTTGACGAGAATAAGACTTGGGAGGACAAAAATGACCTAAATTTTCAACCAATGGCACAAAATCACTTATTGGATGCACAAGATTGGTTAAAAACCCTAATTGGACGAGAATAAGCCTTGGGAGGACGAAAATGACCTAAATGTTCAACCAATGACACAAATGTACTTATTGGATGCACAAGAATGGTTAAAAACCCTAATTGGACGAGAATAAGACTTGGGAGGACGAAAATGACCTAAATGTTCAACCAATGACACAAATGTACTTATTGGATGCACAAGATTTGTTAAAAACCCTAATTGGACGAGAATAAGACTTAGGAGGACGAAAATGACCTAAACGTTCAACCATTGACACAAAATCACTTATTGGATGCACAAGATTGGTTAAAAACCCTAATTGGACGAGAATAAGCCTTGGGAGGACGAAAATGACCTAAATGTTCAACCAATGACACAAAGTCACTTATTGGATGCACAAGATTGGTTAAAAACCCTAATTGGACGAGAATAAGCCTTGGGAGGACGAAAATGACCTAAATGTTCAATCAATAACACAAAATCACTTATTGGATGCACAAGATTGGTTAAAAACCCTAATTGGACGAGAATAAGACTTGGGAGGAGGAAAATGACCTAAATTTTCAACCAATGGCACAAAATCACTTATTGGATGCACAAGATTGGTTAAAAACCCTAATTGGACGAGAATAAGCCTAGGGAGGACGAAAATGACCTAAATGTTCAACCAATGACACAAAATCACTTATTGGATGCACAAGATTGGTTAAAAATCCTAATTGGACGAGAATAAGCATTGGGATGACGAAAATGACCTAAATGTTCAACCAATGATACAAACTCACTTATTGGATGAACAAGATTGGTTAAAAACCCTAATTGGACGAGAATAAGCCTTTGGACGACGGAAATGACCTAAATGTTCAACCAATGACACAAATGTACTTATTGGATGCACAAGATTGGTTAAAAACCCTAATTGGACGAGAATAAGCCTTGGGCGGACGAAAATGACATAAATGTTCAACCAATGACCCAAAATCACTTATTGGATGCACAAGATTGGTTAAAAACCCTAATTGGACGAGAATAAGCCTTCGGAGGACGTAAATGACCTAAATATTCAACCAATGACACAAATGTAATTATTGGATGCATAAGATTTGTTAAAAACCCTAATTGGACGAGAATAAGACTTGGAAAGACGGAAATGACCTAAATGTTCAACCAATGACACAAAATCACTTATTGGATGCACAAGATTGGTTAAAAACCCTAATTGGACAAGAATAAGCCTTGGGAGGACGAAAATGACCTAAATGTTCAACCAATGACACAAATGTACTTATTGGATGGACAAGATTGGTTAAAAACCCTAATTGGACGAGAATAAGACTAGGGAGGACGAAAATGACCTAAATGTTCAACCAATGACACAAAGTCACTTATTAAATGCACAAGATTGGTTAAAAACCCTAATTGGACGAGAATAAGCCTTCGGAGGACGAAAATGACCTAAATGTTCAACCAATGACACAAAATCACTTATTGTATGCACAAGATTGGTTAAAAACCCTAATTGGACGAGAATAACACTTAGGAGGACGAAAATGACCTAAATGTTCAACCAATGACACAAAATCACTTATTGGATGCACAAGATTGGTTAAAAACCCTAATTGGACAAGAATAAGCCTTGGGAGGACGAAAATGACCTAAATGTTCAACCAATGACACAAAATCACTTATTGGATGCACAAGATTGACTAAAAACCCTAATTGGACGAGAATAAACCTTGGGAGGACAAAAATGACCTAAATGTTCAACCAATGACACAAATGTACTTATTGGATGCACAAGATTGGTTAAAAACCCTAATTGGACGAGAATAAGCCTAGGGAGGACGAAAATGACCTAAATGTTCAACCAATGACACAAATGTACTTATTGGATGCACAAGATTGGTTAAAAACCCTAATTGGACGAGAATAAGCCTTGGGAGGACGAAAATGACCTAAATGTTCGACAAATGGCACAAAATCACTTATTGGATGCACAAGATTGGTTAAAAACCCTAATTGGACGAGAATAAGCCTAGGGAGGACGAAAATGACCTAAATGTTCAACCAATGACACAAATGTACTTATTGGATGCACAAGATTGGTTAAAAACCCTAATTGGACGAGAATAAGCGTTGGGAGGACGAAAATGACCTAAATATTCAACAAATGACACAAATGTACTTATTGGATGCACAAGATTGGTTAAAAACCCTAATTGGACGAGAATAAGCCTAGGGAGGACGAAAATGACCTAAATGTTCAACCAATGACACAAAATCACTTATTGGATGCACAAGATTGGTTAAAAAACCTAATTTTACGAGAATAAGCCTAGGGAGGACGAAAATGACCTAAATGTTCAACCAATGACACAAAATCACTTATTGGATGCACAAGATTGGTTAAAAACCCTAATTGGACGAGAATAAGCCTTAGGAGGACGAAAATGACCGAAATGTTCAACCAATGACACAAATGTACTTATTGGATGCACAAGATTGGTTAAAAACCCTAATTGGACGAGAATAAGCCTTGGGAGGATGAAAATGACCTAAATGTTCAACCAATGACACAAAATCACTTATTGGATGCGCAAGATTGGTAAAAAAACCCTAATTGGACGAGAATAAGCCTTAAGAGGAAGAAAATGACCTAAATGTTCAACCAATGACACAAATGTACTTATTGGATGCACAAGATTGGTTAAAAACCCTAATTGGACGAGAATAAGCCTTGGGAGGACGAAAATGACCTAAATGTTCAACCAATGACACAAATGTACTTATTGGATGCACAAGATTGGTTAAAAACCCTAATTGGACGAGTATAAGCCTTTGGAGGATGAAAATGACCTAAATGTTCAACCAATGACACAAAATCACTTATTGGATGCACAAGATTGTTTAAAAACCCTAATTGGCTACAATAAGCCTTGGGAGGACGAAAATGTTCTAAATGTTCAACCAATGACACAAAATCACTTCTTGGATGCACAATATTGGTTAAAAATCCTATTTGGTCGAGAATAAGTCTTGGGAGGATGAAAATGACCTAAATATTCAACCAATGACACAAAATCACTTATTGGATGCACAAGATTGGTTAAAAACCCTAATTGGACGAGAATAAGCCTTGGGAGGACGAAAATGACCTAAATGTTCAACCAATGACACAAATGTACTTATTGGATGCACAAGATTGGTTAAAAACCCTAATTGGACGAGAATAAGCCTTAAGAGGATGAAAATGACCTAAATGTTCAACCAATGACACAAAATCACTTATTGGATGCACAAGATTGGTTAAAAACCCTAATTGGACGAGAATAAGCCTTGGGAGGACGAAAATGACCTAAATGTTCAACCAATGACACAAATGTACTTATTGGATGCTAAAGATTGGTTAAAAGCCCTAATTGGACGAGAATAAGCCTTGGGAGGATGAAAATGACCTAAATGTTCAACCAATGACACAAAATCACTTATTGGATGCACAAGATTGGTTAAAAACCCTAATTGGACGAGAATAAGCCTTGGGAGGACGAAAATGACCTAAATGTTCAACCAATGACACAAAAGTACTTATTTGATGCACAAGATTGGTTAAAAACCCTAATTGGACGAGAATAAGCCTTGGGAGGACGAAAATGACCTAAATGTTCAACCAATGACACAAATGTACTTATTGGATGCACAAGATTGGTTAAAAACCCTAATTGGACGAGAATAAGCCTTGGGAGGACGAAAATGACCTAAAGGTTCAACCAATGACACAAATGTACTTATTGGATGCACAAGATTGGTTAAAAACCCTAATTGGACGAGAATAAGCCTTGGGAGGACGAAAGTGACCTAAATGTTCTACCAATGAAACAAAATCACTTATTGCATGCACAAGATTGGTTAAAAACCCTAATTGGACGAGAATATGCCTAGGGAGGACGAAAATGACCTAAATGTTCAACCAATGACACAAATGCACTTATTGGATGCACAAGATTGGTTAAAAACCCTAATTGGACGAGAATAAGCCTTGGGAGGACGAAAATGACCTAAATGTTCAACCAATGACACAAATGTACTTATTGGATGGACAAGATTGGTTAAAAACCATAATTGGACGAGAATAAGTCTTGGGAGGACGAAAATGACCTAAATGTTCAACCAATGACACAAATGTACTTATTGGATGCACAAGATTTGTTAAAAACCCTAATTGGACGAGAATAAGACTTAGGAGGACGAAAATGACCTAAATGTTCAACCAATGACACAAAATCACTTATTGGATGCACAAGATTTGTTAAAAACCCTAATTGGACGAGAATAAGACTTAGGAGGACGAAAATGACCTAAATGTTCAACCAATGACACAAAATCACTTATTGGATGCACAAGATTGGTTAAAAACCCTAATTGGACGAGAATAAGCCTTGGGAGGACGAAAATGACCTAAATGTTCAACCAATGACACAAATGTACTTATTGGATGCACAAGATTGGTTAGAAACCCTTATTGGATGAGAATAAGCATTGGGAGGACGAAAATGACCTAAATGTTCAACCAATGACACAAAATCACTTATTGGATGCACAAGATTGGTTAAAAACCCTAATTGGACGAGAATAAGCCTTGGGAGGACGAAAATGACCTAAATGTTCAACCAATGACACAAATGTACTTATTGGATGCACAAGATTGGTTAAAAACCCTAATTGGACGAGAAAAATCCATGGGAGGACGAAAATGACCTAAATGTTCAACCAATGACACAAAATCACTTATTGGATGCACAAGATTGGTTAAAAACCCTAATTGGACGAGAATAAGCCTTGGGAGGACGAAAATGACCTAAATGTTCAACCAATGACACAAATGTACTTATTGGATGCACAAGATTGGTTAAAAACCATAATTGGACGACAATAAGCCTAGGGAGGACGAAAATGACCTAAATGTTAAACCAATGACACAAAATCACTTATTGTGTGCACAAGATTGGTTAAAATCCCTAATTAGGCGAGACTAAGCCTTGGGAGGACGCATATGACCTAAATGTTCAACCAATGACACAAAATCACTTATTGGATGCACAAGATTGGTTAAAAACCCTAATTGGACGAGAATAAGCCTTGGGAGGACGAAAATGACCTAAATGTTCAACCAATGACACAAAATCACTTATTGGATGCACAAGATTGGTTAAAAACCCTAATTGGATGAGAATAAGCCTTGGGAGGGCGAAAATGACCTAAATGTATAACCAATGACACAAAATCACTTATTGGATGCACAAGATTGGTTAAAAACCCTAATTGGACGAGAATAAGCCTTGGGAGGACGAAAATGACCTAAATGTTCAACCAATGACACAAATGTACTTATTGGATGCACAAGATTGGTTAAAAACCCTAATTGGACGAGAATAAGCCTTGGGAGGAAGAAAATGACCTAAATGTTCAACCAATCACATAAATGTACTTATTGGATGCACAAGATTGGTTAAAAACCCTAATTGGATGAGAATAAGCCTTGGGAGGACGAAAATGACCTAAATGTTCAATCAATGACACAAATGTACTTATTGGATGGATAAGATTGGTAAAAAACCCTAATTGGACGGGAATAAGCCTTGGGAGCACGAAAATGACCTAAATGTTCAACCAATGACACAAAATCACTTATTGGATGCACAAGATTGGTTAAAAACCCTAATTGGACGAGAATAAGCCTTGGGAGGACGAAAATGACCTAAATGTTCAACCAATGACACAAATGTACTTATTGGATGCACAAGATTGGTTAAAAACCCTAATTGGACGAGAATAAGCCTTGGCAGGATGAAAATGACCTAAATGTTCAACCAATGACACAAATGTACTTATTAGATGCACAAGATTGGTTAAAAACCCTAATTGGACGAGAATAAGCCTTGGGAGGACGAAAATGACCTAAATGTTCAACCAATGACACAAATGTACTTATTGGATGCACAAGATTTGTTAAAAACCCTAATTGGACGAGAATAAGCCTAGGGAGGTCGAAAATGACCTAAATGTTCAACCAATGACACAAATGTACATATTTGATGCACAAGATTGGTTAAAAGCCCTAATTGGAGTAGAATAAGACTAAGGAGGACGAAAATGACCTAAATGTTCAACCAAAGACACAAATGTACTTATTGGATGCACAAGATTTGTTAAAAACCCTAATTGGACGAGAATAAGACTTAGGAGGACGAAAATGACCTAAATGTTCAACCAATGACACAAAATCACTTATTGGATGCACAAGATTGGTTAAAAACCCTAATTGGACGAGAATAAGCCTTGGGAGGACGAAAATGACCTAAATGTTCAACCAATGACACAAATGTACTTATTGGATGCACAAGATTTGTTAAAAACCCTAATTGGACGGGAATAAGACTTAGGAGGACGAAAATGACCTAAATGTTCAACCAATGACACAAAATCACTTATTGGATGCACAAGATTGGTTAAAAAGCCTAATAGGACGAGAATAAGCCTTGGGAGGACGAAAATGACCTAAATGTTCAACCAATAACACCAAATCCCTTATTGGATGCACAAGATTGGTTAAAAACCCTAATTGGACGAGAATAAGCCTTGGGAGGACGAAAATGACCTAAATGTTCAACCAATGACACAAATGTACTTATTGGATGCAAAAGATTTGTAAAAAACCCTAATTTGACGAGAATAAGACTTGGGAGGACAAAAATGACCTAAATTTTCAACCAATGGCACAAAATCACTTATTGGATGCACAAGATTGGTTAAAAACCCTAATTGGACGAGAATAAGCCTTGGGAGGACGAAAATGACCTAAATGTTCAACCAATGACACAAATGTACTTATTGGATGCACAAGATTGGTTAAAAACCCTAATTGGACGATAATAAGACT
>JBBPBP010000722.1:30488-42744 GCA_037974735.1 Cicer chorassanicum
TTTTTGTACCCTAATTTTTGCCTAGGTTGCCCTTTCAGGTTTTCAACCTAGCAGGTATTTATTATTTTTTTGTACCCTAATTTTTGCCTAGGTCGCCCTTTCAGGTTTTCAACCTAGCGGGTATTTATTATTATTATTATTTTATTTTTTTTATACCCTAATTTTTGCCTAGGTCGTCCTTTTGGATTTTCAACCTAGCGGGTCTTCATTTAGATGTAATACTTTTTGAAGCATCAATGTGGGCAAGTAGTGATAAGTCTTCTCGATCGATATTGGGGTGGATCAGAGCCACACTTAAATGTATTTTTTGTATGGTACTTGGGCTCATATAGTTGGGAGTCCACTTGTCATGCTAGTCCTTTTAGATATGTGAAATCTTCTTGAGCGCTAATTCTTTCTTTTGAAGCTCTGAAGTTCATATGTTCTTCTGTTAAGATCTTTTGAAATAATTGTCCTTGACATGAGGTAGTCAAAAAATTTCTTGAATTGAATTCAGTCGGCCAACACAGATCATTACTCTTGATAAAAGGATTTTTTTGAATGGGTCGCACTGCCTTTATTCTATATAATAAGGAACAAAGGGGTGCCCCAATTATAGTCTGATACTCAGGGAGGGTATTTCACAGTTACGAGGTAATATTTGGTACGAGAACCTTCCATCTAGCTTTTCTTATACGTTTGATAATAAGCAGGATAGTCGGACTTTCATTCTTGTGAGTGACTGTTCTTCATCATGACTTGCTTACTTTGAACATTGAAGATAAAACAGCTAGAATACCAACAACTTGATTATATTGTTGAGGGTCATGATAGAAAATGACTTTTTAGACATTTGTCTAATATGTACATATAAATGATCATATTCTTATCCCAAATTTTACATTCTTGATAAAACCTGTTGATGATTAGGTCAAATCTCCATATGCTTTCAACATTTCACTTTTGATTTGTAGGTGGCTAGAATAATCATGGTACAAACTTCAAATTCCTCCACGTGATTGGTATATTCAAAGCACAATTATATAATAATAAATATAAAATGACTTTTCTAGGGGATTAAGATGACGTTAACTACATGTCCCAACATATTGATGTCCATCCAAATAAGGGATTTTATTTTTATCATTCCCATCTCCTTTAGTGGAATTAATAGCATAACTGAAATTATGTAATGAAATCTTAGCAAACTTATTTATGAATGAACTACTTTCAAATATGTATGGTACATGGTTAGAATAAAAGAAAGGTATATAATGTTGTGTAAGAAATCGTTAAATATATGAGGGGTAGAAAGGAAGAGAAAACAAAATGCATTTATTGATACTCATAATATTAAGGAAACAAGAATGTGTCAATATAATAAAGTATCATAAGACTTTATACTTAGCAATATTATCAGTGCTTTAGAATCAAATTGAGAGAACTTGATAATATCTTCATTGTTGACTTTGCCCCTTGGATAAACTCAGAATATATATGCAGCGTCGTCAATGTCTTCAACATAATGTCTAGTCGAGGTTTTTTTTCAAATGTCCTTAAAGGTTCATACAAGATTTGACATTTTTCTTTAGATTGATGTATTTTTTCATGGCATCAAAGTAATAAGCTATAGTGATTAGAGTTCAACATAGACGACCCAACTTCTAGAGGTTCACCTGTGGCTAAAAGCCAAAAAAAATATGTCCATGACCCAGAAGTAGAGGGTGGAGGATAAAGATGAATCTCATCAGTATCAGGTTCAAATCTTGTGGACAAGTGACTTGTGGTTGACCAAAAAGTAGACTAAAAGGTAAAAATTGTTAGACTTATGAAATCAAGAGGTAAACATAAGTTCTTCGTGATATACTTTTTTCCGTGAAGGGTTCCCATGATTTCAAGTATTGATGGTTTGTAATATTTCCAAGCTTTTAGCCATAGGGTCTTTCACTTGGTTTAGATCATCTTTGTATGCTTCAATTCATCCATGATTTTAGCTCGAGAACATGTTCGGTAGGGGTATCATGATACTTTTTTTTTTCATTCTTTTTTTTTGCTTGTTTTTTTTTTTTGCTTTCTTTTTTTGCTTTTTTTATTTTATTTTTTTCTTGAAGGAAAATGTTATGAGAATGTAATAAAAAATGAATGCAATGATTGTGCATTTAACTGAAACATTTGACTACCTCCTAATATGCATTTAATTTTTCTTAAAAAATGAGGAGAAAAAGAAAAACAACATGTTGTAAAATGAAATAAAAGATGAAACATGCATGATTATGCAATGCATTATGATGAATATGGGATATAGATAGGGTAGGTTTTTTCATATATACATGTGTCCTACATGGTTCTTTTTTATTTGATGGTTTTTTTTTGTAATGTGAACCTTTACTATGGGTGGCTCTATAGTTCTAAATTGGCTCCTAGAGCACACAACTCAATTCTAAAATATTAAACCAATTAATAGGTAAACTATTAAAATGGAAATATTCTAGAAAAGGTCAACTCTAGGTGAGACTTTCATGACAACCAAACAAGATGTACATCCAGAAGATTATCATTACACAGTCTCTAACTTATCTTAGGTTGCACTCAGCCCGGGTATAGAGCCCACTCATAAGTGTGTGTCGTGTTAGGGTAGTGTATAGTAAAATAAATAAATAAAAAATAGCCACAATGAAAATAAATTAACAAGACATATATAATTATATTAACAATATATGAAAACAAATAAAACAATTGGGGTAATATAAATAAAATAATAAATAATCATATACAATTAATTAAATCGGGCTTGACTCTCGAAAGTCCCCAGCGGAGTCGCCAGCTGTCGCGTCCAGTTTTTTTCGCGAAAAAGGAGTCGCCACCAATTTTATTTTATTCAAAGGAAAAATTGGATAAAACCTAAAATAATTATTTTTGAACCAAAAATTCGGATTCGGGAGTCGATTACGAGTAGGGAAGGTATTAGCACCCTACAACGTCCGTTAAACGGTTACCCTATAATTAATTGTATACAAACTATTTATTTATTTATTCATTTATTTTTACCCCAAAAAGAATAATAAGAAAATAAATAAATTATTTACATTAATAAAAGAAGAAAAAGTATTTTTTTTTATTAATTTGGTTTGACAAGGAAAAAACCTTGCTCCTACGTATCCCCAGGTGCAATAGGGAAATCAAAACACACGTAGTTCTTGGGTAGAAAATATTTATGTGTTGACTGATTTTATTATTAATTTTACTTTATATATATAAATATCAAAATAAATTAACAACATAATAGTGATAATAATAATAGTAATAACGGTAATATTGATAATGATAATAATAATAATAATAATAATAATAATAATAATAATAATAATAATAATAATAATAATAATAATAATAGGAGTGATGTGTTGTATATTGATTTGTGTATTGTTTTATTTTAAGGAAACACTTTTGTTACTTTTTGACTTTTACAAATTTTAAAGGATAAAAATTCAAGAGCAGATTCGCGAGTTGGCGGCGCATATGTAGCGCGGACCGGCGACGATAATAACAAAAAAAAAAAGTTTAAAATACAAGAAACAAAACAAAATAAAGATAAGATATCACGAATTTGATAAAGAAATAAACGATTATACAACAATCGATTTTATTCTTATTAGTTAATTCCAAAACTTGATCATGAAACCGAAAAAAATATTCTTGTTTATATCATATGTGCATAGAATAGTAAAAAAAACTCTATAACAACAATAATGTCAAAAAAATAGATGAGGAGAAAAAAAGAAAAAGAAAGTGTTTACCGCACTATAGAGGTTTATTATTAGTTTCTGGTTCCAATCTCTCTTCTCTATTTTTCTGCCTATTATCCTCTCTTCTCTTTTGTTTTTTTTTGTGCTCTCAATTGTGCTCCAAATAGTACTCAATCGTCTCCCCTGGTATACTCTTACTATCGATTATTTATAGGCCTTTCGGGGTAGGTTACAAAAGACAAGGGAATAATTGCCAATTGATCACCATTTTATTACTATTAATCTCTTTCTTTGTGGTTTCTTTTCTTTCAATTGATTATCATTATACCGATTTTTATGACCATCAATCCATTCAATTGATCCTCATTATACCGATTTTTATGACCATCAATCCATTTCTTTTCAGTTTCTTTCATACAATTATGTATATTTATTTTTTTATTTATTATTTTTTTATATATTTTTATATATATTTTTTTTATTTTTCTATTTTTTAGAAAAGAATCTAAACAAGAATTAGAGGCAAAAAACTAGGAACAAATGTGATTGTTTAAAGTTTAAAGCTCTAATTATTTATTTTTATTTTTATATTTCTATACATTTATTATTATTATTTCCCTATTTTTTTTTAATAAAAAGTAAAAATAAATAAATAGATAAATAAATAACAAGCGGACAAAATTTGGTGTCAACATCAACCAATGACACAAAATAGCTTATTGGATGCACAAGATTGGTTAAAAACCCTAATTGGACGAGAATAAGCCTTGGGAGGACGAAAATGACCTAAATTTTCAACCAATGACACAAATGTACTTATTGGATGCACAAGATTTGTTAAAATCCCTAATTGGACGAGAATAAGACTTGGGAGGACGAAAATGACCTAAATGGTCAACCAATGGCACAAAATCACTTATTGGATGCACAAGATTGGTTAAAAACCCTAATTGGACGAGAATAAGCCTTGGGAGGACGAAAATGACATAAATGTTCAACCAATGACACAAAATCACTTATTGGATGCACAAGATTGGTTAAAAACCCTAATTGGACGAGAATAAGCCTAGGGAGGACGAAAATGACCTAAATGTTCAACCAATGACACAAAATCACTTATTGGATGCACAAGATTGGTTAAAAAACCTAATTGGACGAGAATAAGCCTTGGGAGGACGAAAATGACCTAAATGTTCAACCAATGACACAAATGTACTTATTGAATGGACAAGATTGGTTAAAAACCCTAATTGGACGAGAATAAGCCTTGGGAGGACGAAAATGACCTAAATGTTCAACCAATGACACAAAATCACTTATTGGATGCACAAGATTGGTTAAAAACCCTAATTGGACGAGAATAAGCCTAGGGAGGACGAAAATGACCTAAATGTTCAACCAATGACACAAAATCACTTATTGGATGCACAAGATTGGTTAAATACCCTAATTGGACGAGATTAAGCCTAGGGAGGACGAAAATGACCTAAATGTTCAACCAATTACACAAAATCACTTATTGGATGCACAAGATTGGTTAAAAACCCTAATTGGACGAGAATAAGCCTTGGGAGGACGAAAATGACCTAAATGTTCAACCAATGGCACAAAATCACTTATTGGATGCACAAGATTGGCTAAAAACCCTAATTGGACGAGAATAAGCCTTGGGAGGACGAAAATGACCTAAATGTTCAACCAATGACACAAATGTACTTATTGGATGCACAAGATTGGTTAAAAACCCTAATTGGACGAGAATAAGCCTTGGGAGGACGAAAATGACCTAAATGTTCAACGTATGGCACAAAAATCGCTGATTGGATGCACAAGATTGGTTAAAAACCCTAATTGGACGAGAATAAGCCTTTGGAGGACGAAAATGACCTAAATGTTCAACCAATGACACAAATGTACTTATTGGATGCACAAGATTGGTTAAAAACCCTAATTGGACGAGAATAAGACTAGGGAGGACGAAAATGACCTAAATGTTCAACGAATGACACAAAATCACTTATTGGATGCACAAGATTGGTTAAAAACCGTAATTGGACGAGAATAAGCCTTGGGAGGACGAAAATGACCTAAATGTACAACCAATGACACAAATGTACTTATTGGATGCACAAGATTTGTTAAAAACCCTTATTGGTGTAGAATAAGCCTTAGGAGGTCGAAAGTGACCTAAATGTTCAACCAATGACACAAATGTACTTATTGGATGCACAAGATTGGTTAAAAGCCTTAATTGGACGAGAATAAGACTAAGGAGGACGAAAATGACCTAAATGTTCAACCAATGACTCAAAATCACTTATTGGATGCACAAGATTGGTTAAAAACCCTAATTGGACGAGAATAAGCCTTGGGAGGACGAAAATGACCTCAATGTTCGACCAATGACACAAATGTACTTATTGGATGCACAAGATTTGTTAAAAACCCTAATTGGACGAGAATAAGACTTGGGAGGACGAAAATGACCTAAATTTTCAACCAATGGCACAAAATCACTTATTGGATGCACAAGATTGGTTAAAAACCTTAATTGGACGAGAATAAGCCTAGGGAGGACGAAAATGACCTAAATGTTCAACCAATGACTCAAAATCACTTATTGGATGCACAAGATTGGTTAAAAACCCTAATTGGACGAGAATAAGCCTTGGGAGGTCGAAAATGACCTAAATGTTCAACCAATGACACAAATGTACTTATTGGATGCACAAGATTGGTTAAAAACCCTAATTGGACGAGAATAAGCCTTGGGAGGACGAAAATTACCTCAATGTTCCACCAATGACACAAATGTACTTATTGGATGAACAAGATTTGTTAAAAACCCTAATTGGACGAGAATAAGACTTGGGAAGACGAAAATGACCTAAATTTTCAACCAATGGCACAAAATCACTTATTGGATGCACAAGATTGGTTAAAAAACCTAATTGGACGAGAATAAGCCTAGGAAGGACGAAAATGACCTAAATGTTCAACCAATGACACAAAATCACTTATTGGATGAACAAGATTGGTTAAAAACCCTAATTGGACGAGAATAAGCCTTTGGACGACGGAAGTGACCTAAATGTTCAACCAATGACACAAATGTACTTATTGGATGCACAAGATTGGTTAAAAACCCTAATTGGACGAGAATAAGCCTTGGGAGGACGAAAATGACCTAAATGTTCAACCAATGACACAAAATCACTTATTGGATGCACAAGATTGGTTAAAAACCCTAATTGGACGAGAATAAGCCTTTGGAGGACGAAAATGTCCTAAATGTTCAACCAATGACACAAATGTACTTATTGGATGCACAAGATTGGTTAAAAACCCTAATTGGACGAGAATAAGATTAGGGAGGACGAAAATGACCTAAATGTTCAACCAATGACACAAATGTAATTATTGGATGCACAAGAGTGGTTAAAAACCCTAATTGGAGGAGAATAACCCTAGGGAGGACAAAAATGACCTAAATGTTCAACCAATGACTCAAAATCACTTATTAGATGCACAAGATTGGTTCAAAACCCTAATTGGACGAGAATAAGCCTTGGGAGGTCAAAAATGACCTAAATGTTCAACCAATGACACAAATGTACTTATTGGATGCACAAGATTGGTTAAAAGCCCTAATTGGACGAGAATAAGACTAGGGAGGACGAAAATGACCAAAATGTTCAACCAATGACACAAAATCACTTATTGGATGCACAAGATTGGTTAAAAACCCTAATTGGATGAGAATAAGCCTTGGGAGGTCGAAAATGACTTTAATGTTCAACCAATGACACATATGTACTTATTGGATGCACAAGATTTGTTAAAAACCCTAATTGGATGAGAATAAGACTTGGGAGGACGAAAATGACCTAAATTTTCAACCAATGGCACAAAATCACTTATTGGATGCACAAGATTTGTTAAAAACCCTAATTGGACGAGAATAAGACTTGGGAGGACGAAAATGACCTAAATGTTCAACCAATGACACAAAATCACTTATTGGATGCACAAGATTGGTTAAAAACCCGAACTGGACGAGAATAAGCCTTGGAAGGACGAAAATGACCTAAATGTTCAACCAATGACACAAATGTACTTATTGGATGCACAAGATTTGTTAAAAACCCTAATTGGACGAGAATAAGACTTCTTAGGATGAAAATGACCTAAATGTTCAACCAATGACACAAAATCACTTATTGGATGCACAAGATTGGTTAAAAACCCTAATTGGACGAGAATAAGCCTTGGGAGGACGAAAATGACCAAAATGTTTAACCAATGACACAAATGTACTTATTCGATGCACAAGATTGGTTAAAAACCCTTATTGGACGAGAATAAGCATTGGGAGGACGAAAATGACCTAAATGTTCAACCAATGACACAAATGTACTTATTGGATGCACAAGATTTGTTAAAAACCCTAATTGGAGGAGAATATGCCTAGGGAGGACGAAAATGACCAAAATGTTCAACCAATTACACAAATGTACTTATTGGATGCACAAGATTGGTTAAAAACACTAATTGGACGAGAATAAGACTAGGGAGGACGAAAATGACCTAAATGTTCAACGAATGACACAAAATGACTTATTGGATGCACAAGATTGGTTAAAAACCCTAATTGGACGAGAATAAGCCTTGGGAGGACGAAAATGACCTAAATGTTCAACCAATGACACAAATGTACTTATTGGATGCACAAGATTTGTTAAAAACCCTAATTGGATGAGAATAAGACTAGGGAGGACGAAAATGACCAAAATGTTCAAGCGATGACTCAAAATCACTTATTGGATGCACAAGATTGGTTAAAAACCCTAATTGGACGAGAATAAGCCTTAGGAGGTCGAAAATGACCTAAATGTTCAACCAATGACACAAATGTACTTATTGGATGCACAAGATTGGTTAAAAGCCCTAATTGGACGAGAATAAGACTAGGGAGGACGAAAATGACCTAAATGTTCAACCAATGACTCAAAATCACTTATTGGATGCACAAGATTGGTTAAAAACCCTAATTGGACGAGAATAAGCCTTGGGAGGTCGAAAATGACCTAAATGTTCAACCAATGACACAAATGTACTTATTGGATGCACAAGATTGGTTAAAAACCCTAATTGGACGAGAATAAGCCTTAGGAGGTCGAAAATGACCTAAATGTTCAAGCAAAGGCACAAAATCACTTATTGGATGCACAAGATTGGTTAAAAACCCTAATTGGACGAGAATAAGACTTGGGATGACGAAAATGACCTAAATGTTCAACCAATGTCTGAAAATCACTTATTGGATGCACAAGATTGGTTAAAAGCCCTAATTGGACGAGAATAAGACTAGGGAGGACGAAAATGACCTAAATGTTCAACCAATGACTCAAAATCACTTATTGGATGCACAAGATTGGTTAAAAACCCTAATTGGACGAGAATAAGCCTTGGGAGGTCGAAAATGACCTAAATGTTCAATCAATGACACAAATGTACTTATTGGATGCACAAGATTGGTTAAAAACCCTAATTGGACGAGAATAAGCCTTGGGAGGACGAAAATGACCTCAATGTTCGACCAATGACACAAATGTACTTATTGGATGCACAAGATTTGTTAAAAACCCTAATTGGACGAGAATAAGACTTGGGAGGACGAAAATGACCTAAATTTTCAACCAATGGCACAAAATCACTTATTGGATGCACAAGATTGGTTAAAAACCTTAATTGGACGAGAATAAGCCTAGGGAGGACGAAAATGACCTAAATGTTCAACCAATGACACAAAATCACTTATTGGATGCACAAGATTGGTTAAAAACCCTAATTGGACGAGAATAAGCCTTTGGAGGACGAAAGTGACCTAAATGTTCAACCAATGACACAAAATCACTTATTGGATGCACAAGATTGGTTAAAAACCCTAATTGGACGAGAATAAGCCTTGGGAGGACGAAAATGACCTAAATGTTCAACCAATGACACAAATGTACTTATTGGATGCACAAGATAAGTTAAAAACCCTAATTGGACGAGAATAAGCTTTGGGAGGAGGAAAATAACCTAAATGTTCAACCAATGATACAAAATCACTTATTGGATGCACAAGATTGGTTAAAAACCCTAATTGGACGAGAATAAGCCTAGGGAGGACGAAAATGACCTAAATGTTCAACCAATGACACAAAATCACTTATTGGATGCACAAGATTGGTTAAAAACCCTAATTGGACCAGAATAAGCTTTTGGAGGACGAAAATGACCTAAATGTTCAACCAATGACACAAAATCACTTATTGGATGCACAAGATTGGTTAAAAACCCTAATTGGACGAGAATAAGCCTAGGGAGGACGAAAATGACCTAAATGTTCAACCAATGACACAAAATCACTTATTGGATGCACAAGATTGGTTAAAAACCCTAATTGGACGAGAATAAGCCTTGGGAGGACGAAAATGACCTAAATGTTCAACCAATGACACAAATGTACTTATTGGATGCACAAGATTGGTTAAAAACCCTAATTCGACGAGTATAAGCCTAGGGAGGACAGCTGAATGAAACAAAAGTTTCACGTTCGGTTTTGAAGACCTAAATGTTCAACCAATGACACAAATGTACTTATTGGATGAACAAGAGTGGTTAAAAACCTTAATTGGACGAGAATAACCCTAGGGAGGATGAAAATGATCTAAATGTTCAACCAATGACACAAAATCACTTATTGGATGCACAAGATTGGTTAAAAACCCTAATTGGACGAGAATAAGCCTAGGGAGGACGAAAATGACCTAAATGTTCAACCAATGACACAAAATCAATTATGGGATGCACAAGATTGGTTAAAAACCCTAATTGGACGAGAATAAGCCTTGGGAGGACGAAAATGACCTAAATGTTCAACCAATGACACAAATGTACTTATTGGATGCACAAGATTGGTTAAAAACCCTAATTGGACGAGAATAAGCCTTGGGAGGACGAAAATGACCTAAATGTTCAACCAATGGCACAAAATCACTTAATGGATGCACAAGATTGGTTAAAAACCCTAATTGGACGAGAATAAGCCTTGGGAGGACGAAAATGACCTAAATGTTCAACCAATGACACAAATGTACTTATTGGATGCACAAGATTGGTTAAAAACCCTAATTGGACGAGAATAAGCCTTGGGAGGAAGAAAATGACCTAAATGTTCAACCAATCACATAAATGTACTTATTGGATGCACAAGATTGGTTAAAAACCCTAATTGGATGAGAATAAGCCTTGGGAGGACGAAAATGACCTAAATGTTCAATCAATGACACAAATGTACTTATTGGATGGATAAGATTGGTAAAAAACCCTAATTGGACGGGAATAAGCCTTGGGAGCACGAAAATGACCTAAATGTTCAACCAATGACACAAAATCACTTATTGGATGCACAAGATTGGTTAAAAACCCTAATTGGACGAGAATAAGCCTTGGGAGGACGAAAATGACCTAAATGTTCAACCAATGACACAAATGTACTTATTGGATGCACAAGATTGGTTAAAAACCCTAATTGGACGGGAAAATGCCTAGGGAGGACGAAAATGACCTAAATGTTCAACCAATGACACAAAATCACTTATTGGATGCACAATATTGGTTAAAAACCCTAATTGGACGAGAATAAGCCTTGGGAGGACGAAAATGACCTAAATGTTCAACCAATGACAAAAATGTACTTATTGGATGCACAAGATTGGTTAAAAACCCTAATTGGACGAGAATAAGCCTTGGGAGGACGAAAATGACCTCAATGTTCGACCAATGACACAAATGTACTTATTGGATGCACAAGATTTGTTAAAAACCCTAATTGGACGAGAATAAGACTTGGGATGACGAAAATGACCTAAATTTTCAACCAATGGCACAAAATCACTTATTGGATGCACAAGATTGGTTAAAAACCCTAATTGGACGAGAATAAGCCTAGGGAGGACGAAAATGACCTAAATGTTCAACCAATGACACAAAATCACTTATTGGATGCACAAGATTGGTTAAAAACCTTAATTGGACGAGAATAAGCCTTGGGATGACGAAAATGACCTAGATGTTCAACCAATGACACAAACCCACTTATTGGATGAACAAGATTGGTTAAAAACCCTAATTCGACGAGAATAAGCCTTTGGACGACGGAAATGACCTAAATGTTCAACCAATGACACAAATGTACTTATTGGATGCAAAAGATTGGTTAAAAACCCTAATTGGACGAGAATAAGCCTTGGGAGGACGAAAATGACCTAAATGTTCAACCAATGACACAAAATCACTTATTGGATGCACAAGGTTGGTTAAAAACCCTAATTGGATGAGATTAAGCCTTGGGAGGTCGAAAATGACCTTAATGTTCAACCAATGACACAAATGTACTTATTGGATGCACAAGATTTGTTAAAAACCCTAATTGGATGAGAATAAGACTTGGGAGGACGAAAATGACCTAAATTTTCAAC
>JBBPBP010000722.1:42754-65700 GCA_037974735.1 Cicer chorassanicum
ATTGGTTAAAAACCCTAATTGGACGAGAATAAGCCTTGGGAGGACGAAAATGACCTCAATGTTCGACCAATGACACAAATGTACTTATTGGATGCACAAGATTTGTTAAAAACCCTAATTGGACGAGAATAAGACTTGGGAGGACGAAAATGACCTAAATTTTCAACCAATGGCACAAAATCACTTATTGGATGCACAAGATTGGTTAAAAACCCTAATTGGACGAGAATAAGCCTTGGGAGGACGAAAATGACCTAAATGTTCAACCAATGACACAAATGTACTTATTTGATGCACAAGATTGGTTTAAACCCCTAATTGGACGAGAATAAGCCTTGGGAGGACGAAAATGACCTAAATGTTCAACCAATGACACAAATGTACTTATTGGATGCACAAGATTGGTTAAAAACCCTAATTGGACGAGAATAAGCCTTGGGAGGACGAAAATGACCTAAATGTTCAACCAATGACACAAATGTACTTATTGGATGCACAAGATTGGTTAAAAACCCTAATTGGACCAGAATAAGCCTTGGGATGACGAAAATGACCTAAATATTCAACAAATGACACAAAATCACTTATTGGATGCACAAGATTAGTTAAAAACCCTACTTGGAGGAGAATAAGCCTTAGGAGGACGAAAATGACCTAAATGTTCAACCAATGACACAAAATCACTTATTGGATGCACAAGATTGGTTAAAAACCCTAATTGGACGAGAATAAGCCTTGGGAGGACGAAAATGACCTAAATGTTCAACCAATGACACAAAAGGACTTATTGGATGCACAAGATTGGTTAAAAACCCTAATTGGACGAGAATAAGCCTTGGGAGGACGAAAATGACCTAAATGTTCAACCAATGACACAAATGTACTTATTGGATGCACAAGATTGGTTAAAAACCCTAATTGGATGAGAATAAGCCTTGGGAGGACGAAAATGACCTAATTGTTCATCCAACGACACAAAATCACTTATTGGATGCACAAGATTGGTTAAAAACCCTAATTGGACGAGAATAAGCCTTGGGAGGACGAAAATGACCTAAATGTTCAACCAATGACACAAATGTACTTATTGGATGCACAAGATTTGTTAAAAACCCTAATTGGACGAGAATAAGTCTTGGGAGGACGAAAATAACCTAAATGTTCAACCAATGACACAAAATCACTTATTGGATGCACAAGATTGGTTAAAAACCCTAATTGGACGAGAATAAGCCTTGGGAGGACGAAAATGACCTAAATGTTCAACCAATGACACAAATGTACTTATTGGATGCACAAGATTGGTTAAAAACCCTAATTGGACATAAATAAGCCTAAGGAGGACGAAAATGACCTAAATGTTCAACCAGTTACACAAAATGACTTATTGGATGCACAAGATTGGTTAAAAACCCTAATTGGACGAGAATAAGCATTGGGAGGACGAAAATGACCTAAATGTTCAACCAATGACACAAATGTACTTATTGGATGCACAAGATTGGTTAAAAACCCTAATTGGAGGAGAATAAGCCTAGGGAGGACGAAAATGACCAAAATGTTCAACCAATGACAAAAAATCACTTATTGGATGCACAAGATTGGTTAAAAACCCTAATTGGATGAGAATAAGCCTTGGGAGGTCGAAAATGACCTTAATGTTCAACCAATGACACAAATGTACTTATTGGATGCACAAGATTTGTTAAAAACCCTAATTGGATGAGAATAAGACTTGGGAGGACGAAAATGACCTAAATTTTCAACAAATGGCACAAAATCACTTATTGGATGCACAAGATTTGTTAAAAACCCTAATTGGACGAGAATAAGACTTGGGAGGATGAAAATGACCTAAATGTTCAACCAATGACACAAAATCACTTATTGGATGCACAAGATTGGTTAAAAACCCGAATTGGACGAGAATAAGACTAGGGAGGACGAAAATGACCTAAATGTTCAACCAATGACTCAAAATCACTTATTGGATGCACAAGATTGGTTAAAAATCCTAATTGGACGAGAATAAGACTAGGGAGGACGAAAATGACCTAAATGTTCAACCAATGACACAAAATCACTTATTGGATGCACAAGATTGGTTAAAAACCCTAATTGGACGACAATAAGCCTTGGGAGGACGAAAATCACCTAAATGTTTAACCAATGACACAAATGTACTTATTGGATGCACAAGATTGGTTAAAAACCCTAATTGGATGAGAATAAGACTTGGGAGGACGAAAATGACCTAAATTTTCAACCAATGGCACAAAATCACTTATTGGATGCACAAGATTTGTTAAAAACCCTAATTGGACGAGAATAAGACTTGGGAGGATGAAAATGACCTAAATGTTCAACCAATGACACAAAATCACTTATTGGATGCACAAGATTGGTTAAAAACCCGAATTGGACGAGAATAAGCCTTGGGAGGACGAAAATGACTTAAATGTTCAACCAATGACACAAATGTACTTATTGGATGCACAAGATTTGTTAAAAACCCTAATTGGACGAGAATAAGACTTGGGAGGACGAAAATGACCTAAATTTTCAACCAATGGCACAAAATCACTTATTGGATGCACAAGATTGGTTAAAAACCCTAATTGGACGAGAATAAGCCTAGGGAGGACGAAAATGACCTAAATGTTCAACCAATGACACAAAATCACTTATTGGATGCACAAGATTGGTTAAAAACCCTAATTGGTCGAGAATAAGCTTTGGGATGACGAAAATGACCTAAATGTTCAACCAATGACACAAATGTACTTATTGGATGCACAAGATTGGTTAAAATCCCTAATTGGACGAGAATAAGACTAAGGAGGACGAAAATGACCAAAATGTTAAACCAATGACTCAAAATCACTTATTGGATGCACAAGATTGGTTAAAAGCCCTAATTGGACGAGAATAAGACTAGGGAGGACGAAAATGACCTAAATGTTCAACCAATGACTCAAAATCACTTATTGGATGCACAAGATTGGTTAAAAACCCTAATTGGACGAGAATAAGCCTTGGGAGGTCGAAAATGACCTAAATGTTCAACCAATGACACAAATGTACTTATTGGATGCACAAGATTGGTTAAAAACCCTAATTGGACGAGAATAAGCCTAGGGAGGACGAAAATGACCTCAATGTTCGACCAATGACACAAATGTACTTATTGGATGCACAAGATTTGTTAAAAACCCTAATTGGACGAGAATAAGACTTGGGAGGACGAAAATGACCTAAATTTTCAACCAATGGCACAAAATCACTTATTGGATGCACAAGATTGGTTAAAAACCTTAATTGGACGAGAATAAGCCTAGGGAGGACGAAAATGACCTAAATGTTCAACCAATGACTCAAAATCACTTATTGGATGCACAAGATTGGTTAAAAACCCTAATTGGACGAGAATAAGCCTTGGGAGGTCGAAAATGACCTAAATGTTCAACCAATGACACAAATGTACTTATTGGATGCACAAGATTGGTTAAAAACCCTAATTGGACGAGAATAAGCCTTGGGAGGACGAAAATGACCTCAATGTTCGACCAATGACACAAATGTACTTATTGGATGCACAAGATTTGTTAAAAACCCTAATTGGACGAGAATAAGACTTGGGATGACGAAAATGACCTAAATGTTCAACCAATGTCTGAAAATCACTTATTGGATGCACAAGATTGGTTAAAAGCCCTAATTGGACGAGAATAAGACTAGGGAGGACGAAAATGACCTAAATGTTCAACCAATGACTCAAAATCACTTATTGGATGCACAAGATTGGTTAAAAACCCTAATTGGACGAGAATAAGCCTTGGGAGGTCGAAAATGACCTAAATGTTCAACCAATGACACAAATGTACTTATTGGATGCACAAGATTGGTTAAAAACCCTAATTGGACGAGAATAAGCCTTTGGAGGACGAAAATGACCTAAATGTTCAACCAATGACACAAATGTAGTTATTGGATGCACAAGATTGGTTAAAAACCCTAATTGGACGAGAATAAGCCTTGGGAGGACGAAAATGACCTAAATGTTCAACCAATGACACAAAATCACTTATTGGATGCACAAGATTGGTTAAAAACCCTAATTGGACGAGAATAAGCCTTGGTAGGACGAAAATGACCTAAACGTTCAACAAATGACACAAAATTACTTATTGGATGCATAAGATTGGTTAAAAACCCTAATTGGACGAGAATAAGCCTTGGGAGGACGAAAATGACCTAAATATTCAACCAATGACACAAATGTACTTATTGGATGCACAAGATTGGTTAAAAACCCTAATTGGACGAGAATAAGACTTGGGAGGACGAAAATGACCTAAATGTTCAACCAATGACACAAATGTACTTATTGGATGCACAAGATTGGTTAAAAACCCTAATTGGACGAGAATAAGACTTGGGAGGACGAAAATGACCTAAATGTTCAACCAATGACACAAATGTACTTATTGGATGCACTAGATTGGTTAAAAACCCTAATTGGACAAGAATAAGCCTTGGGAGGACGAAAATGACCTAAATGTTCAACCAATGACACAAATGTACTTATTGGATGCACAAGATTGGTTAAAAACCCTAATTGGACGAGAATAAGCCATGGGAGAACGAAAATGACCTAAATGTTCAACCAATGACACAAATGTACTTATTGGATGCACAAGATTGGTTAAAAACCCTAATTGGACGAGAATAAGCCTTGGGAGGACGAAAATGACCTAAATGTTCAACCAATGACACAAAATCACTTATTGGATGCACAAGATTGGTTAAAAACCCTAATTGGACGAGAATAAGCCTAGGGAGGACAAAAATGACCTATATGTTCAACCAATGACACAAATGTACTTATTGGACGCACAAGATTGGTTAAAACCCCTAATTGGATGAGAATAAGCCTTAGGAGGACGAAAAAGACCTAAATGTTCAACCAATGACACAAAATCACTTATTGGATGCACAAAATTGGTTAAAAACCCTAATTGGACGAGAATAAGCAATGGGAGGACGAAAATGACCTAAATGTTCAACCAATGACACAAATGTACTTATTGGATGCACAAGATTGGTTAAAAACCCTAATTGGACGAGAATAAGCCTTGGGAGGACGAAAATGACCTAAATGTTCAACCAATGACACAAAATCACTTATTGGATGCACAAGATTGGTTAAAAACCCTAATTGGACGCGAATAACCCTTGGGAGGACGAAAATGACCTAAATGTTCAACCAATGACACAAATGTACTTATTGGATGCACAAGATTGGTTAAAAACCCTAATTGGACGAGAATAAGCCTTGGGAGGACGAAAATGACCTAAATGTTCAACCAATGACACAAAATCACTTATTGGATGCACAAGATTGGTTAAAAACCCTAATTGGACAAGAATATGCCTTGGGTGGACGAAAATGACCTAAATGTTCAACCAATGACACAAAATCACTTATTGGATGCACAAGATTGGTTAAAAACCCTAATTGGACGAGAATAAGCCTTGGGAGGACGAAAATGACCTAAATGTTCAACCAATGACACAAAATCACTTATTGGATGCACAAGATTGGTTAAAAACCCTAATTGGACGAGAATAAACCATGGGAGGACGAAAATGACCTAAATGTTCAACCAATGACACAAAATCACTTATTGGATGCACAAGATTGGTTAAAAACCCTAATTGGACGAGAATAAGCCTTGGGAGGACGAAAATGACCTAAATGTTCAACCAATGACACAAAATCACTTATAGGATGCACAAGATTGGTTAAAAACCCTAATTGGACGAGAATAAGCATTGGGAGGACGAAAATGACCTAAATGTTCAACCAATGACACAAATGTACTTATTGGATGCACAAGATTGGTTAAAAACCCTAATTGGAGGAGAATAAGCCTAGGGAGGACGAAAATGACCTAAATGTTCAACCAATGACACAAATGTACTTATTGGATGCACAAGATTGGTTAAAAACCCTAATTGGACGAGAATAAGACTAGGGAGGACGAAAATGACCTAAATGTTCAACGAATGACACAAAATCACTTATTGGATGCACAAGATTGGTTAAAAACCCTAATTGGACGAGAATAAGCCTTGGGAGGACGAAAATGACCTAAATGTTTAACCAATGACACAAATGTACTTATTGGATGCACAAGATTGGTTAAAAACCCTAATTGGACGAGAATAAGCCTTGGGAGGACGAAAATGACCTAAATGTTCAACCAACGACACAAAATCACTTATTGGATGCACAAGATTGGTTAAAAACCCTAATTGGACGAGAATAAGCCTTGGGAGGACGAAAATGACCTAAATGTTCAATCAATGACACAAAATCACTTATTGGATGCACAAGATTGGTTAAAAACCCTAATTGGACAAGAATAAGCCTTGGAAAAAGGAAAATGACCTAAATTTTCAACCAATGACACAAAATCACTTATTGGATGCACAAGATTGGTTAAAAACCCTAATTGGACGAGAATAAGCCTTGGGAGGACGAAAATGACCTAAATGTTCAACCAATGACACAAAATCACTTATTGGATGCACAAGATTGGTTAAAAACCCTAATTGGACGAGAATAAGCCTTGGGAAGACGAAAATGACCTACATGTTCAACCAATGACACAAATGTAGTTATTGGATGCACAAGATTGGTTAAAAACCCTAATTGGACGAGAATAAGCCTTGGGAGGACGAAAATGACCTAAATGTTCAACCAATGACACAAAATCACTTATTGGATGCACAAGATTGGTTAAAAACCCTAATTGGACGAGAATAAGCCTTGGGAGGACGAAAATGACCTAAATCTTTAACCAATGACACAAATGTACTTATTCGAGGGACAAGATTGGTTAAAAACCCTTATTGGACGAGAATAAGCCTTGGGAGGACGAAAAGGACTTAAATGTTCAACCAATGGCGCAAAATCACTTATTGGATGCACAAGATTGGTTAAAAACCCTAATTGGACGAGAATAAGCCTTGGGAGGACGAAAATGACCTAAATGTTCAACCAATGACACAAAATCACTTATTGGATGCACAAGATTGGTTAAAAACCCTAATTGGACGAGAATAAGCCTTGGGAGGATGAAAATGACCTAAATGTTCAACCAATGACACAAAATCACTTATTGGATGCAGAAGATTGGTTAAAAACCCTAATTGGACGAGAATAAGCCTTGGGAGGACGAAAATGATCTAAATGTTCAACCAATGACACAAAATCACTTATTGGATGCACAAGATTGGTTAAAAACCCTAATTGGACGAGAATAAGCCTTGGGAGGACGAAAATGACCTAAATGTTCAACCAATGACACAAAATCACTTATTGGATGCACAAGATTGGTTAAAAACCCTAATTGGACGAGAATAAGCCTTGGGAGGACGAAAATGACCTAAATGTTCGACCAATGGCACAAAATCACTTATTGGATGCACAAGATTGGTTAAAAACCCTAATTGGACGAGAATAAGCCTAGGGAGGACGAAAATGACCTAAATGTTCAACCAATGACACAAAATCACTTATTGGATGCACAAGATTGGTTAAAAACCCTAATTGGACGAGAATAAGCCTTGGGATGACGAAAATGACCTAAATGTTCAACCAATGACACAAACTCACTTATTGGATGAACAAGATTGGTTAAAAACCCCAATTGGACGAGAATAAGCCTTTGGACGACGGAAATGACCTAAATGTTCAACCAATGACACAAATGTACTTATTCGATGCACAAGATTGGTTAAAAACCCTAATTGGACGAGAATAAGCCTTGGGAGGACGAAAATGACCTAAATGTTCAACCAATGACACAAAATCACTTATTGGAAGCACAAGATTGTTTAAAAACCCTAATTGGACGAGAATAAACATTTGGAGGACGAAAATGACCTAAATGTTCAACCAATGACAAAAATGTACTTATTGGATGCACAAGATTGGCTAAAAACCCTAATTGGACGAGAATAAGACTAGGGAGGACCAAAATGACCTAATTGTTCAACCAATGACACAAATGTACTTATTGGATGCACAAGACTGGTTAAAAACCCTAATTGGAGGAGAATAAGTCTAGGGAGGACGAAAATGACCTAAATGTTCAACCAATGACACAAATGTACTTATTGGATGCACAAGATTGGTTAAAAACCCTAATTGGAAGAGAATAAGACTAGGGAGGACGAAAATGACCTAAATGTTCAACGAATGACACAAAATCACTTATTGGATGCACAAGATTGGTTAAAAACCCTAATTGGACGAGAATAAGCCTTGGGAGGACGAAAATGACCTAAATGTTCAACCAATGACACAAATGTACTTATTGGATGCACAAGATTTGTTAAAAACCCTAATTGGATGAGAATAAGACTAGGGAGGACGAAAATGACCTAAATGTTCAAGCAATGACTCAAAATCGCTTATTGGATGCACAAGATTGGTTAAAAACCCTAATTGGACGAGAATAAGCCTTAGGAGGTCGAAAATGACCTAAATGTTCAACCAATGACACAAATGTACTTATTGCATGCACAAGATTGGTTAAAAGCCCTAATTGGACGAGAATAAGACTAGGGAGGACGAAAATGACCTAAATGTTCAACCAATGACTCAAAATCACTTATTGGATGCACAAGATTGGTTAAAAGCCCTAATTGGACGAGAATAAGACTAGGGAGGACGAAAATGACCTAAATGTTCAACCAATGACTCAAAATCACTTATTGGATGCACAAGATTGGTTAAAAACCCTAATTGGACGAGAATAAGCCTTAGGAGGACGAAAATGACCTAAATGTTCAACCAATGACACAAATGTACTTATTGGATGCACAAGATTGGTTAAAAACCCTAATTAGACGAGAATAAGCCTTGGGAGGACGAAAATGACCTAAATGTTCAACCAATGACACAAATGTACTTATTGGATGCACAAGATTGGTTAAAAACCCTAATTGGACGAGAATAAGCCTTGGTTGGACAAAAATGACCAAAATGTTCAACCAATGACACAAAATCACTTATTGGATGCACAAGATTGGTTAAAAACCCTAATTGGACGAGAATAAGCCTTGGGAGGACGAAAATGACCTAAATGTTCAACCAATGACACAAAATCACTTATTGGATGCACAAGATTGGTTAAAAACCCTAATTGGACTAGAATAGCCTTGGGAGGACGAAAATGACCTAAATGTTCAACCAATGACACAAATGTACTTATTGGATGCACAAGATTGGTTAAAAACCCTAATTGGACGAGAATAAGCCTTGGGAGGACGAAAATGACCTAAATGTTCAACCAATGACACAAAATCACTTATTGGATGCACAAGATTGGTTAAAAACCCTAATTGGACGAGAATAAGCCTTGGGAGGATGAAAATGACCTAAATGTTCAACAAATGACACAAAATTACTTATTGGAGGCATAAGATTGGTTAAAAACCCTAATTGGACGAGAATACGCCTTGGGAGGACGAAAATTACCTAAATGTTCAACAAATGACACAAAATCACTTATTGGATGCACAAGATTGGTTAAAAACCCTAATTGGACGAGAATAAGCCTTGGGAGGACGAAAATGACCTAAATGTTCAACCAATGACACAAATGTACTAATTGGATGCACAAGATTGGTTAAAAACCCTAATTGGACGAGAATAAGCATTGGGAGGACGAAAATGACCTAAATGTTCAACCAATGACACAAATGTACTAATTAGATGCACAAGATTGGTTAAAACCCCTAATTGGACGAGAATAAGCCTAGGGAGGACGAAAATGACCTAAATGTTCAACCATTGACACAAATGTACTTATTGGATGCACAAGATTGGTTAAAATCCCTAATTGGACGAGAATAAGCCTTGGGAGGACGAAAATGACCTAAATGTTCAACCAATGATACAAAATCACGTATTGGATGCACAAGATTGGTTAAAAACCCTAATTGGACGAGAATAAGCCTTGGGAGGACGAAAATGACCTAAATGTTCAACCAATGACACAAAATCACTTATTGGATGCACAAGATTGGTTAAAAACCCTAATTGGACGAGAATAAGCCTTGGGAGGACGAAAATGACCTAAATGTTCAACCAATGACACAAAATCACTTATTGGATGCACAAGATTGGTTAAAAACCCTAATTGGAGGAGAATAAGCCTTGGGAGGACGAAAATTACCTAAATGTTCAACCAATGACACAAATGTACTTATTGGATGCACAAGATTGGTTAAAAACCCTAATTGGACGAGAATAAGCCTTGGGAGGACGAAAATAACCTAAATGTTCAAACAATGACACAAAATCACTTATTGGATGCACAAGATTGGTTCAAAACCCTAATTGAACGAGAATAAGCCTATGGAGGACGAAAATGACCTAAATGTTCAACCAATGACACAAAATCACTTATTGGATGCACAAGATTGGTTAAAAACCCTAATTGGACGAGAATAAGCCTAGGGAGGACGAAAATGACCTAAATGTTCAACTAATGACACAAAATAACTTCTTGGATGCACAAGATTGGTTAAAACCATGAATTGTACGAGAATAAGCCTTGGGAGGACGAAAATGACCTAAATTTTCAAATAATGACACAAATGTACTGATTGGATGCACAAGATTGGTTAAAAACCCTAATTGGACGAGAATAAGCCTTGGGAGGACGAAAATGACCTAAATGTTCAACCAATGACACAAAATCACTTATTGGATGCACAAGATTGGTTAAAAACCCTAATTGGACGAGAATAAGACTTGGGAGGACGAAAATGACCTAAATGTTCAACCAATAAAACAAATATACTTATTGGATGCACAAGATTGGTTAAAAACCCTAATTGGACGAGAATAAGCCTTGGGAGGACGAAAATGACCTAAATGTTCAACCAATGACACAAAATCACTTATTGGATGCACAAGATTGGTTAAAAACCCTAATTGGACGAGAATAAGCCTTGGGAGGATGAAAATGACCTAAATGTTCAACCAATGACACAAAATCACTTATTGGATGCAGAAGATTGGTTAAAAACCCTAATTGGACGAGAATAAGCCTTGGGAGGACGAAAATGATCTAAATGTTCAACCAATGACACAAAATCACTTATTGGATGCACAAGATTGGTTAAAAACCCTAATTGGACGAGAATAAGCCTTGGGAGGACGAAAATGACCTAAATGTTCAACCAATGACACAAAATCACTTATTGGATGCACAAGATTGGTTAAAAACCCTAATTGGACGAGAATAAGCCTTGGGAGGACGAAATTGACCTAAATGTTCAACCAATGACACAAAATCATTTATTAGATGCAAAAGATTGGTTAAAAACCGTAATTGGACGAGAATAAGCCTTGGGAGGACGAAAATGACTTAAATGTTCAACCAATGACACAAAATCACTTATTGAATGCACAAGATTGGTTAAAAACCGTAATTGGACGAGAATAAGCCTTGGGAGGACGAAAATGACCTAAATGTTCAATCAATGACACAAAATCACTTATTGGATGCACAAGATTGGTTAAAAACCCTAATTGGACGAGAATAAGCCTTGGGAAAACGAAAATGACCTAAATTTTCAACCAATGACACAAAATCACTTATTGGATGCACAAGATTGGTTAAAAACCCTAATTAGACGAGAATAAGCCTTGCGAGTACAAAAATGACCTAAATGTTCAACCAATGACACAAAGTCACTTATTGGATGCACAAGATTGGTTAAAAACCCTAATTAGATGAGAATAAGCCTTGCGGGGACGAAAATGACCTAAATGTTCAACCAATGACACAAAATCAGTTATTGGATGCACAAGATTGGTTAAAAACCCTAATTGGACGAGAATAAGCCTAGGGAGGAAGAAAAAAACCTAAATGTTCAACCAATGACACAAATGTACTTATTGGATGCACAAGATTATTTAAAAACCCTAATTGGACGAGAATAAGCCTAGAGAGGACGAAAATGACCAAAATGTTCAACCAATTACACAAAATCACTTATTGGATGCACAAGATTTGTTAAGAACCCTAATTGGACAAGAATAAGCCTTGGGAGGACGAAAATGACCAAAATGTTCAACCAATGACACAAAATCACTTATTGGATGCACAAGATTGGTTAAAAACCCTAATTGGACGAGAATAAGCCTTGGGAGGACGAAAATGAGCTAAATGTTCAACCAATAGCACAAAGATTGGATGCATAAGATTGGTTAAAAACCCTAATTGGACGAGAATAAGCCTAGGGAGGACGAAAATGACCTAAATGTTCAACCAAGGACACAAAATCACTTATTAGATGCACAAGATTGGTTAAAAACCCTAATTGGATGAGAATAAGCCTTGGGAAAACCAAAATGACCTAAATTTTCAACCAATGACACAAATGTACTTATTGGATGCACAAGATTGGTTAAAAACCCTAATTGGACGAGAATAAGCCTTGGGAGGACGAAAATGACCTAAATGTTCAACCAATGACACAAAATCACTTATTGGATGCACAAGATTGGTTAAAAACCCTAATTGGACGAGAATAAGCCTTGGGAGGACGAAAATGACCTAAATGTTCAACCAATGACACAAATGTACTTATTGGATGCACAAGATTTGTTAAAAACCCTAATTGGATGAGAATAAGACTAGGGAGGACGAAAATGACCAAAATGTTCAAGCGATGACTCAAAATCACTTATTGGATGCACAAGATTGGTTAAAAACCCTAATTGGACGAGAATAAGCCTTAGGAGGTCGAAAATGACCTAAATGTTCAACCAATGACACAAATGTACTTATTGGATGCACAAGATTGGTTAAAAACCCTAATTGGACGAGAATAAGACTAGGGAGGACGAAAATGACCTAAATGTTCAACGAATGACACAAAATCACTTATTGGATGCACAAGATTGGTTAAAAACCCTAATTGGACGAGAATAAGCCTTGGGAGGACGAAAATGACCTAAATGTTCAACCAATGACACAAATGTACTTATTGGATGCACAAGATTTGTTAAAAACCCTAATTGGATGAGAATAAGACTAGGGAGGACGAAAATGACCTAAATTTTCAACCAATGGCACAAAATCACTTATTGGATGCACAAGATTGGTTAAAAACCCTAATTGGACGAGAATAAGCTTAGGGAGGACGAAAATGATCTAAATGTTCAACCAATGACACAAAATCACTTATTGGATGCTCAAGATTGGTTAAAAACCCTAATTGGACGAGAATAAGCCTTGGGATGACGAAAATGACCTAAATGTTCAACCAATGACTCAAAATCACTTATTGGATGCACAAGATTGGTTAAAAACCCTAATTGGACGGGAATAAGCCTTGGGAGGTCGAAAATGACCTAAATGTTCAACCAATGACACAAATGTACTTATTGGATGCACAAGATTGGTTAAAAGCCCTAATTGGACGAGAATAAGACTAAGGAGGACGAAAATGACCTAAATGTTCAACCAATGACTCAAAATCACTTATTGGATGCACAAGATTGGTTAAAAGCCCTAATTGGACGAGAATAAGACTAGGGAGGACGAAAATGACCTAAATGTTGAACCAATGACTCAAAATCACTTATTGGATGCACAAGATTGGTTAAAAACCCTAATTGGACGAGAATAAGCCTAGGGAGGACGAAAATGACCTAAATGTTCAACCAATGACACAAAATCACTTATTGGATGCACAAGATTGGTTAAAAACCCTAATTGGACGAGAATAAGCCTTGGGAGGACGAAAATGACCTAAATGTTCAACCAATGACACAAAATCACTTATTGGATACACAAGATTGTTTAAAAACCCTAATTGGACGAGAATAAGCTTAGGGAGGACGAAAATGACCTAAATGTTTAACCAATGACACAAAATCACTTATTGGATGCACAAGATTGGTTAAAAACCCTAATTGGACGAGAATAAGCCTTGGGAGGACGAAAATGACCTAAATGTTCAACCAATGACACAAATATACTTATTGGATGCACAAGATTGGTTAAAAACCCTAATTAGACGAGAATAAGCCTTGGGAGGACGAAAATGACCTAAATGTTCAACCAATGACACAAATGTACTTATTGGATGCACAAGATTGGTTAAAAACCCTAATTGGAGGAGAATAAGCCTAGGGAGGACGAAAATGACCAAAATGTTCAACCAATGACAAAAAATCACTTATTGGATGCACAAGATTGGTTAAAAACCCTAATTGGATGAGAATAAGCCTTGGGAGGTCGAAAATGACCTTAATGTTCAACCAATGACACAAATGTACTTATTGGATGCACAAGATTTGTTAAAAACCCTAATTGGATGAGAATAAGACTTGGAGGAAGAAAATGACCTAAATGTTCAACCAATGACACAAAATCACTTATTGGATGCACAAGATTGGTTAAAAACCCTAATTGGATGAGAATAAGCCTTGAGAGGTCGAAAGTGACCTTAATGTTCAACCAATTACACAAATGTACTTATTGGCTTCACAAGATTTGTTAAAAACCCTAATTGGATGAGAATAAGACTTGGGAGGACGAAAATGACCTAAATTTTCAACCAATGGCACAAAATCACTTATTGGATGCACAAGATTTGTTAAAAACCCTAATTGGACGAGAATAAGACTTGGGAAGACGAAAATGACCTAAATGTTCAACCAATGACACAAAATCACTTATTGGATGCACAAGGTTGGAGAAAAACCCTAATTGGATGAGAATAAGCCTTGGGAGGTCGAAAATGACCTTAATGTTCAACCAATGACACAAATGTACTTATTGGATGCACAAGATTTGTTAAAAACCCTAATTGGATGAGAATAAGACTTGGGAGGACGAAAATGACCTAAATTTTCAACCAATGGCACAAAATCACTTATTGGATGCACAAGATTTGTTAAAAACCCTAATTGGATGAGAATAAGACTTGGGAGGATGAAAATGACCTAAATGTTCAACCAATGACACAAAATTACTTATTGGATGCACAAGATTGGTTAAAAACCCTAATTGGACGAGAATAAGCCTTGGGAGGACGAAAATGACCTAAATGTTTAACCAATGACACAAATGTACTTATTGGATGCACAAGATTGGTTAAAAACCCTAATTGGACGAGAATAAGCATTGGGAGGACGAAAATGACCTAAATGTTCAACCAATGACACAAATGTACTTATTGGATGCACAAGATTTGTTAAAAACCCTAATTGGATGAGAATAAGACTTGGGAGGACGAAAATGACCTAAATTTTCAACCAATGGCACAAAATCACTTATTGGATGCACAAGATTTGTTAAAAACCCTAATTGGATGAGAATAAGACTTGGGAGGATGAAAATGACCTAAATGTTCAACCAATGACACAAAATCACTTATTGGATGCACAAGATTGGTTAAAAACCCTAATTGGACGAGAATAAGCCTTGGGAGGACGAAAATGACCTAAATGTTCAACCATTGACACAAAATCACTTATTGGATGCACGAGATTGGTTAAAAACCCTAATTGGACGCGAATAAGCCTTGGGAGGATGAAAATGACCTAAATGTTCAACCAATGACACAAAATCACTTATTGGATGCAAATGATTGGTCAAAAACCCTAATTGGACGTGAATAAGCCTTGGGAGGATGTAAAATGACCTAAATTTTCAACCAATGACACAAATGTACTTATTGGATGCACAAGATTGGTTAAAAACCCTAATTGGACGAGAATAAGCCTAGGGAGGACGAAAATGACCTAAATGTTCAACCAATGACACAAAATCACTTATTGGATGCACAAGATTGGTTAAAAACCCTAATTGGACGAGAATAAGCCTAGGGATGAAAAAAATGACCTAAATGTTCAACCAATGACACAAAATCACTTATTTGATGCACAAGATTGGTTAAAAACCCTAATTGGACGAGAATAATCCTTGGGAGGACGAAAATGACCTAAATGTTCAACCAATGACACAATTGTACTTATTGGATGCACAAGATTGGTTAAAAACCCTAATTGGACGAGAATAAGCCTAGGGAGGACGAAAATGATCTAAATGTTCAACCAATGACACAAAATCACTTATTGGATGCACAAGATTGGTTAAAAACCCTAATTGGACGAGAATAAGCCTTAGGAGGACGAAAATGACCTAAATGTTCAACCAATGACACAAATGTACTTATTGGATGCACAAGATTGGATAAAAACCCTAATTGGACGAGAATAAGCCTTGGGAGTACGAAAAAGACCTAAATGTTCAACCAATGACACAAAATCACTTATTGGATGCACAAGATTTGTTAAAAACCCTAATTGGACGAGAATAAGCCTTGGGAGGACGAAAATGACCTAAATGTTCAACCAATGACACAAAATCACTTATTGGATGCACAAGATTGGTTAAAAACCCTAATTGGACGAGAATAAGCCTTGGGAGAACGAAAATGACCTAAATGTTCAAATAATGACACAAAATCACTTATTGGATGCACAAGATTGGTTAAAAACCCTAATTGGACGAGAATAAGCCTTGGGAGGACGAAAATGACCTAAATGTTCAACCAATGACACAAAATCACTTATTGGATGCACAAGATTGGTTAAAAACCCTAATTGGACGAGAATAGGCCTTGGGAGGACGAAAATGACCTAAATGTATAACCAATGACACAAAATCACTTATTGGATGCACAAGATTGGTGAAAAACCCGAATTGGACGAGAATAAGCCTTGGGAGGACGAAAATGACCTAAATGTTCAACCAATGACACAAATGTACTTATTGGATGCACAAGATTGGTTAAAAACCCTAATTGGACGAGAATAAGCCTTGGGAGGACGAAAATGACCTAAATGTTCAACCAATGACACAAAATCACTTATTGGATGCACAAGATTGGTTAATAACCCTAATTGGACGAGAATAAGCTTTGGGAGGACGAAAATGACCTAAATACTCAACCAATGACACAAATGTACTTATTGGATGCACAAGATTTGTTAAAAACCCTAATTGGACAAGAATAAGCCTTGGGAGGACGAAAATGACCTAAATGTTCAACCAATAACAAAAAATCACTTATTGGATGCACAAGATCGGTTAATAACCCTAATTGGACGAGAATAAGCCTTGGGAGGACGAAAATGACCTAAATGTTCAACCAATGACACAAATGTACTTATTGGATGCACAAGATTGGTTAAAAACCCTAATTGGACGAGAATAAGCCTTGGGAGGACGAAAATGACCTAAATGTTCAACCAATGACACAAAATCACTTATTGGATGCACAAGATTGGTTAAAAACCCTAATTGGACGAGAATAAGCCTTGGGAGGATGAAAATGACCTAAATGTTCAACCAATGACACAAAATCACTTATTGGATGCAGAAGATTGGTTAAAAACCCTAATTGGACGAGAATAAGCCTTGGGAGGACGAAAATGATCTAAATGTTCAACCAATGACACAAAATCACTTATTGGATGCACAAGATTGGTTAAAAACCCTAATTGGACGAGAATAAGCCTTGGGAGGACGAAAATGACCTAAATGTTCAACCAATGACACAAAATCACTTATTGGATGCACAAGATTGGTTAAAAACCCTAATTGGACGAGAATAAGCCTTGGGAGGACGAAAATGACCTAAATGTTCGACCAATGGCACAAAATCACTTATTGGATGCACAAGATTGGTTAAAAACCCTAATTGGACGAGAATAAGCCTAGGGAGGACGAAAATGACCTAAATGTTCAACCAATGACACAAAATCACTTATTGGATGCACAAGATTGGTTAAAAACCCTAATTGGACGAGAATAATCCTAGGGAGGACGAAAATGACCTAAATGTTCAACCAATGACACAATTGTACTTATTGGATGCACAAGATTGGTTAAAAACCCTAATTGGACGAGAATAAGCCTAGGGAGGACGAAAATGACCTAAATGTTCAACCAATGACACAAAATCACTTAGTGGATGCACAAGATTGGTTAAAAACCCTAATTGGACGAGAATAAGCCTAGGGAGGACGAACATGACCTAAATGTTCAACCAATGACACAAAATCACTTATTTGATGCACAAGATTTGTTAAAAACCCTAATTGGACGAGAATAATCCTTGGGAGGACGAAAATGACCTAAATGTTCAACCAATGACACAAAATAAATTATTGGATGCACAAGATTGGTTAAAAACCCTAATTGGACGAGAATAAGCCTTGGGAGGACGAAAATGACCTAAATGTTCAACCAATGACACAAAATCACTTATTGGATGCACAAGATTGGTTAAAAACCCTAATTGGACGAGAATAAGCCTAGGGAGGACGAAAATGACCTAAATGTTCAACCAATGACACAAAATCACTTATTGGATGCACAAGATTGGTTAAAAACCCTAATTGGACGAGAATAAGCTTTTGGAGGTCATAAATGACCTAAATGTTCAACTAATGACACAAATGTACTTATTGGATGCACAAGATTGTTAAAAAACCCTAATTGGACGAGAATAAGTATTGGGAGGACGAAATTGACCTAAATGTTCAACCAATGACACAAAATCACTTATTGGATGCACAAGATTGGTTAAAAACCCTAATTGGACGAGAATAAGCCTTGGGAGGACGAAAATGACCTAAATGTTCAACCAATGACACAAATGTACTTATTGGATGCACAAGATTGGTTAAAAACCCTAATTGGACGAGAATAAGCCTTGGGAGGACGAAAATGACCTAAATGTTCAACCAATGACACAAAATCACTTATTGGATGCACAAGATTGGTTAAAAACCCTAATTGGACGAGAATAAGCCTTGGGAGGATGAAAATGACCTAAATGTTCAACCAATGAAACAAAATCACTTATTGGAAGCACAAGATTGGTTAAAAACCCTAATTGGACGAGAATAAGCCTTGGGAGGACGAAAATGACCTAAATGTTCAACCAATGACACAAATGTACTTATTGGATGCACAAGATTGGTTAAAAACCCTAATTGGACGAGAATAAGCCTTGGGAGGACAATAATGACCTAAATGTTCAACCAATGACACAAAATCACTTATTGGATGCACAAGATTGGTTAAAAACCCTAATTGGACGAGAATAAGCCTTGGGAGGACGAAAATGACCTAAATGTTCAACCAATGACACAAATGTACTTATTGGATGCACAAGATTGGTTAAAAACTCTAATTGGACGAGAATAAACCTTGGGAGGACGAAAATGACCTAAATGTTCAACCAATGGTATAAAATCACTTATTGGATGCACAAGATTGGTTAAAAACCCTAATTGGACGAGAATAAGCCTTGGGAGGACGAAAATGACCTAAATGTTCAACCAATGACACAAAATCACTTATTGGATGCACAAGATTGGTTAAAAACCCTAATTGGACGAGAATAAGCCTAGGGAGGACGAACATGACCTAAATGTTCAATCAATGACACAAAATCAATGATTGGATGCACAAGATTGGTTAAAAACCCTAATTGAACGAGAATAAGCCTATGGAGGATGGAAATGACCTAAATGTTCAACCAATGACACAAAATCATTTATTGGATGCACAAGATTGGTTAAAAACCCTAATTGGACGAGAATAAGCCTTGAGAGGACGAAAATGACCTAAATGTTCAACCAATGACACAAATGTACTTATTGGATGCACAAGATTGGTTAAAAACCCTAATTGGACGAGAATAAGCCTTGGGAGGACGAAAATGACCTAAATGTTCAACCAATGACACAAATGTACTTATTGGATGCACAAGATTGGTTAAAAACCCTAATTGGACGAGAATAAGCCTTGGGAGGACGAAAATGACCTAAATGTTCAACCAATGACACAAAATCACTTATTGGATGCACAAGATTGGTTAAAAACCCTAATTGGACGAGAATAAGCCTTGGGAGGACAAAAATTACCTAAATGTTCAACCAATGACACAAAATCACTTATTGGATGCACAAGATTGGGTAAAAACCCTAATTGGACGAGAATAAGCCTTGGGAGGACGAAAATGACCTAAATGTTCAACCAATGACACAATTGTGCTTATTGGATGCACAAGATTGGTTAAAAACCCTAATTGGACGAGAATAAGCCTTTGGAGGACGAAAATGACCTAAATGTTCAACCAATGACGCAAATGTACTTATTGGATGCACAAGATTGGTTAAAAACCCTAATTGGATGAGAATAAGCCTTGGGAGGACGAAAATGACCTAAATGTTCAACCAATGACACAAATGTACTTATTGGATGCACAAGATTGGTTAAAAACCCTAATTGGACGAGAATAAGCCTTGGGAGGACGAAAATGACCTAAATGTTCAACCAATGACACAAATGTACTGATTGGATGCACAAGATTGGTTAAAAACCCTAATTGGACAGGAATAAGCCTAGGAAGGACAATTGAATGAAACAAAAGTTTCACGTTCGGTTTTGAAGACCTAAATGTTCAACCAATGACACAAATGTACTTATTGGATGAACAAGAGTGGTTAAAAACCTTAATTGGACGAGAATAACCCTAGGGAGGATGAAAATGACCTAAATGTTCAACCAATGACACAAAATCACTTATTGGATGCACAAGATTGGTTAAAAACCCTAATTGGACGAGAATAAGCCTAGGGAGGACGAAAATGACCTAAATGTTCAACCAATGACACAAATGTACTTATTGGATGCACAAGATACGTTAAAATCCCTAATTGGACGAGAATAAGCCTTGGGAGGACGAAAATGACCTAAATGTTCAACCAATGACACAAAATCACTTATTGGATGCACAAGATTGGTTAAAAACCCTAATTGGACGAGAATAAGCCTTGGGAGGACGAAAATGACCTAAATGTTCAACCAATGACACAAATGTACTTATTGGATGCACAAAATTGGTTAAAAACCCTAATTGGACGAGAATAAGCCTTGGGAGGACGAAAATGACCTAAATCTTCAACCAATGACACAAATGTAGTTATTGGATGCACAAGATTGGTTAAAAACCCTAATTGGACGAGAATAAGCCTTGGGAGGACGAAAATGATCTAAATGTTCAACCAATGACACAAAATCACTTATTGGATGCACAAGATTGGTTAAAAACCCTAATGGGACGAGAATAAGCCTTGGGAGGACGAAAATGACCTAAATGTTCAACCAACGACACAAAATCACTTATGGGATGCACAAGATTGGTTAAAAACTCTAATTGGACGAGAATAAGCTTTGGGAGGACGAAAATGACCTAAATGTTCAACCAATGACACAAATGTACTTATTGGATGCACAAGATTGGTTAAAAACCCTAATTGGACGAGAATAAGCCTTGGGAGGACGAAAATGACCTAAATGTTCAACCAATGACACAAATGTACTTATTGGATGCACAAGATTTGTTAAAAACCCTAATTAGACGAGAATAAGCATTGGGAGGACGAAAATGACCTAAATGTTCAACCAATGACACAAATGTACTTATTGGATGCACAAGATTGGTTAAAAACCCTAATTGGAGGAGAATAAGCCTAGGGAGGACGAAAATGACCTAAATGTTCAACCAATGACACAAAATCACTTATTCGATGCACAAGATTGGTTAAAAACCCTAATTGGACGAGAATAAGCCTTGGGAGGACGAAAATGACCTAAATGTTCAACCAATGACACAAAATCACTTATTGGATGCACAAGATTGGTTAAAAACCCTAATTGGACGAGAATAAGCCTTGTAGGACGAAAATGACCTAAATGTTCAACCAATGACACAAATGTACTTATTGGATGCACAAGATTGGTTAAAAACCCTAATTGGACGAGAATAAGCCTAAGAAGGACGAAAATGACCTAAATGTTCAACCAATGACACAAAATCACTTATTGGATCCACAAGATTGGTTAAAAACCCTAATTGGACGAGAATAAGCCTTGGGAGGACGAAAATAACCTAAATGTTCAACCAATGACACAAATGTACTTATTCGATGCACAAGATTGGTTAAAAACCCTAATTGGACGAGAATAAGCCTTGGGAGGACGAAAATGACCTAAATGTTCAACCAATGACACAAAATCACTTATTGGATGCACAAGATTGGTTAAAAACCCTAATTGGACGAGAATAAGTCCCTGGTGGACGAAAATGACCTAAATGTTCAACCAATGAGACAAAATCACTTATTGGATCCACAAGATTGGTTTAAAACCCTAATTGGACGAGAATAAGCCTTGGGATGACGAAAATGACCTAAATGTTCAACCAATGACACGAAATCACTTATT
Organism: Cicer chorassanicum; assembly: GCA_037974735.1. Lineage (NCBI taxonomy): Eukaryota > Viridiplantae > Streptophyta > Magnoliopsida > Fabales > Fabaceae > Cicer > Cicer chorassanicum. The sequence goes on from JBBPBP010000722.1 coordinate 65,167, forward strand.
GGATGCACAAGATTGGTTTAAAACCCTAATTGGAGGAGAATTGGCCTTTGGAGGACGAAAGTGACCTAAATGTTCAACCAATGACCCAAATGTACTTATTGGATGCACAAGATTGATTAAAAACCCTAATTGGACGAGAATAAGGCTTGGGAGGACGAAAATGACCTAAATGTTCAAACAATTACACAAAATCACTTATTTGATGCAAAAGATTGGTTAAAAACCCTAATTGGACGAGAATAAGCCTTGGGAGGATGAAAATGGCCTAAATGTTCAACCAATGACACAAATTATCTTATTGGATGCTCAAGATTGGTTAAAAACCCTAATTGGACGAGAATAAGCCTTGGGAGGACGAAAATGACCTAAATGTTCAACCAACGACACAAAATTACTTATTGGATGCTCAAGATTGGTTAAAAACCCTAATTGGACGAGAATAAGCCTTGGGAGGACGAAAATGACCTAAATGTTCAACCAATGACACAAAGCACTTATTGGATGCACAAGATTGGTTAAAAACCCAAATTGGAC